>WBZZ01001993.1:5000-30000 GCA_019918135.1 Paulinella micropora
ACCCTAACGCAAACCCACACATGCGAAGGGAGCAAAGCCATCCATGCGTCTTGGATCTCTCTCGAACAACCCTATGTAGCTCCCTGTTTGTTTGTGAACCTACTCTTGATGTACCTTTCAACACCGTGCTTCACAAGCTAACCAACTTTACTGCCTTGATCTGTTTGCTTTTTCGTGGGGGGGACATCCCCAAAGGGGGGCATGCAGCCTTCAATTTGGGGTAGTGTCTTGCGTCTGCCTGTGGCTGGGTTTGCCATTGCTGGGTGGGGCTGGGTTCGTGATTGGGTTGCTAACGTATGGCCTGCTCTGACTCCCATGTGTTGTCATGCTTGTCCCTCGGCAAATTTTTTGAATTTGCACCGTTATACCTTGGAACCCAAGACACACAACCAAGTCTAAACTGGCCAGGAACCAACTCTCTCCTTCTCGTCACACACCCTTCTTTCTCCCCGAGATCTTTCTCCTGCTTGCCCTCTCTTTCTTCCAATGTTGCCTTGCCTTCCTTACCATAGTAAAAAATTTGAATTTGCTCTGCCATACTTCTACTTGCCCGAAGGATGCTCAGACCTTGTTGGAGGTTCAGGAACCAACTTCTGTTCTGTCTGGCTCTCCGTCTATCTGCTTGTCTACCTGTCTGTCAGTCTATTTGAATGCCTGGTTCTTCTTGCAAAAAATTGGTCTGACAACTTGAACCCCGAAGTGCCTTATTATACCTATACGTCTCCAATGGACGTCCAGACCTCTTTAAGGTCCAGGAACCAACTTGTGTCTGTCCGTATGTTGGTCCTTTTATCTGGCTGTCTATCTGTCGGCCTGCTTACCTGCCTCTTTATCCCTCTACCTGTGTGTCTATCTGCTTATATTCTTCTGCTCTTTTCCTGCTCTCTCTCTGACTCTCTCTCTCTCTCTCTCTTTCTCTCTCTCTCTTTCTCTCTCTCTCTTTCTCTCTCTCTCTTTCTCTCTCTCTCTTTCTCTCTCTCTCTCTCTCTCTCTCCCTCTCTCTCTCTCTTACTTTCTCTATCTCTCTTTCTCTCTCTCTCTCTCTTTCATTCTCTCTCTCTCTCTGTTTCTTTCTCTCTTTTTCTCACTTTCTCCATCGTTCTCTCTCTCTTTCTCTTTCTCTCTCTCTCTCTCTTTCTCTCTCTCTCTCTCTCTCTCTCTCTCTCTCTTTCTATTTCTCTCTTTGGCTTGCACTTCCGCTCTAGCTTTGTCTGTCTGCCCCTCTCTTTCTGTCATTGATACTAACAATTTTGCCAATAAGCGTTACCACTAATAACACTCTTTGTAACAACAATAATAAAAACATAATAATAGTAATAATAATAATAATAATAATAATAATAATAATAATAATAATAATAATAATAATAGTGCTTCTCTGTCAATGGCTGATGCATTTCTGCACATGCGCCTCCATCGTCTCACCCGTGAGGGGAGTACGAAGAATTGACGATAGGCTCTAATGACACCCCCGCAAGGGCAGTTCCAACACTTCCAGACGGACCGGTATGTTCAATGAAAATACTGGTGGCACCGACTGGAATCGAACTGGCGACAGGGCCCAGATGGTAGAACTTGACCACTGGGCTATCACGGTGTCAATAATAATAATAATAATAATAATAATAATAATAATAATAATAATAATAATAATAATAATAATAATATATCTGAGGCGTACTGATGCAGCTAATGGCATATCCTCAACGGACATAAGCCTCCAATACCCTTGTTCGAGGTCCTCCACCCCCCCCGTGTCAGTCTCTCGCCTGATGATCGGGGCCACCGATGGAGCTCCTGAGGGCAAGACTGCACTAAGCCGAGGTTATTCCGCAGTCCCAGCAACCTCTTGCAAGACGTCACCGAATGTGCAAGTGCATACACCAAGCGCGGTTGCTAGAGCTGCCTCGAAACCCCACCCATAACAATCTGGTGTCTGCTGGGTCCTGGGCTATCAACCAGCATATGCGGAGTTTAAGATCTTTTACGCGCGCAACGACCCTCCTCCCCAGCATCTACCACCAAAGGGTTATGAGTTGGCGTCACAGTTTAACGCCTTGAGGCCATTGGGCTGGAACTCTGTTTAGCAAGTGTGACTAGGTTTTTTCATCGGGATTTCCCTCAAATATGTCACAGTCAACACTCCAAGGCAGATTTACTATATCTGAGGCGTACTGATGCAGCTAATGGCATATCCTCAACGGACATAAGCCTCCAATACCCTTGTTCGAGGTCCTCCACCCCCCCCCGTGTCAGTCTCTCGCCTGATGATCGGGGCCACCGATGGAGCTCCTGAGGGCAAGACTGCACTAAGCCGAGGTTATTCCGCAGTCCCAGCAACCTCTTGCAAGACGTCACCGAATGTGCAAGTGCATACACCAAGCGCGGTTGCTAGAGCTGCCTCGAAACCCCACCAATAATAATAATAATAATAATAATAATAATATATATTGATCTGTCATGGCTGAGCCCGAGGGCCATGCGCCTCCATCCCTCGACCCAACAGGGACTACAGTGAGTATGTTGGGGAGGGAAGAGTGACTCTAACCATCCTGCATAGAAGGCCCCAAAAGGAAGTCCCTACTACCCGCACAGTGTCGGGTACCTTGCAGGAAATCAACTACAAATGATTGATCTTCCCCGCGTGAGAGCTCCACGAGACTGGGTAGGTCCCGCATGGAGGTACTCACAGGGGTAGCAGACATTTCATGCGGTCTGCCAGCGCATGAGGACGTTTTGTGGTAAGTATCTGGGACGCCTCGAAACCCGTCACCACCCCCAGATCGCGGAATGTAAATACCCCTTTGATCCCACGTGGTGTATATCTTATAAATAACAACACAACGACATGGCCTCGGAACCAACACAACAACATAGCCTCGGAACCCACATCGACATAGCCTCGGAACCCACACAACAACAGAGCCTCGGAACCAACACAACTACATAGCCTCGGAACCAACACAACAACATAGCCTCGGAGCCAACACAACGACATAGCCTCGAAACCAGTGGGAAGAGGCCCAACCACCTCCTCTTCCCGTGGGGTGCCATACTGTGCGCCCCTCCATAATAATAATAATAATAATAATAATAGTGCTTCTCTGTCAATGGCTGATGCATTTCTGCACATGCGCCTCCATCGTCTCACCCGTGAGGGGAGTACGAAGAATTGACGATAAGCTCTAATGACACCCCCGCAAGGGCAGTTCCAACACTTCCAGACGGGCCGGTATGTTCAATGAAAATACTGGTCCAGACGGATCGGTATGTTAATAATAATAATAATAATAATAATAATAATAATAATAATAATAATAATAATAATAATGTATCTCCTGCCAATTGCTGAGCCAAAAGGCCATGTGCATCCAGTCCTCCATTCCATAAGCAAAGTCTCCACACCAATCGGTGGAATAAAGGAAGTGACGGCATAGAACATTACTCTAGGAGCTTTATACCAATCAGCCCATGGAAAGGGACCGATGGCCTATGTACTCCCTAATAATAATAATAATAATAATAATAATAATAATAATAATAATAATAATAATAATAATAATAGTGCTTCTCTGTCAATGGCTGATGCATTTCTGCACATGCGCCTCCATCGTCTCACCCGTGAGGGGAGTACGAAGAATTGACGATAGGCTCTAATGACACCCCCGCAAGGGCAGTTCCAACACTTCCAGACGGGCCGGTATGTTCAATGAAAATACTGGTCCAGACGGATCGTTACGTTCAATGAAAATACTGGTGGCACCGACGGGAATCGAACTGGCGACAGGGCCCAGATGGTAGAACTTGACCACTGGGCTATCACGGTGTCCATAATAATAATAATAATAATAATAATAATAATAATAATAATAATAATAATAATAATAATAATAATAATAGACTTATCAGTCAATTGGCCTTTGATCCTGTCGGACATGTGCCTCCATTGGTAGCACGGGACCGTTCGGTGACGCGGCTCCGCTCCAAAGACTCGACTGGCAGTGCAATGTGCAAATGAGCGTGCTGTGCATGTGCAAGTGGGTGCAAGGAGTGAGAGGAGTTATCTGCCGAGAAGAAGTCCGCGACGTTGCGCTGACCTCCACCTACAACAGATCTAGCCAGACATTCTACCTGACTAGGCCTTCCCCTCCTTCTACCCACCTCCTGAACGACCGTGAGGTCGATCACCTCCTCCTCCTCCTCCGCCCCCTCTGCCTCCCTGGTCTGCGCCTCCAACTCCTCCCACTCCTTCCAGATGGTGGCAACAAACCTTCCTAACTCCTCCTCCACCTCTTCTGGGACAGGGATAAACAAAACGCCGAGCATCGCCGCCATCTTTTCATCCTCCCCCTTCAGCCATTCCTCTTTGAAGAGCCTCATCTCCTCCTCTGCCTCCCGCAGTTCCCTGTGATAAAGCCCTCCTCGATTCAGCACGAGGGGCTGCCGGGCTTGCGCCTCATCGATAAACTTAAACAGTGCCTCACGAGAGCTCGCAAACGTTGGGCAATGCAGCAGGAAGTGACGTAACGACTCGTTAACCTCAGTGCCACACAAGGCGAAACAGCTTGAGCAGTCCGGCGAGCATGAGCCAAATTTGGATCGGTAGAGGCGAAGGCGATTGTTGCAGCTCAACAATCGCCTTCTGATAAGGTTGTGACTTCCCCCCTCCAGCGCCCGCCAACGTGGGAAAGCAGAGCGGGAAGACATCTGGCTAAGCAGCACCCTAAGCCCATCAGAGGGCTTAGCCTGCCGCTCCCAGCCAGCTACTTCCTGCCGGACAGACCATTGCTTTACCACCTCGTTCCAGTTCGCCAGAGCGGCCCGCCAGTCCTTATCATCTACCGTGCCATCTTCGTTCACGACCCGCTTGAGCGCATCCAAGCCCTCCCGCAGCCTGTGATCTGCTAAGATCAAATTTTCCGTATCTTCCTTCCATTTGCACCGACCCGTGTTGTAAAGCCTGCGTGTTAGCGCTGTGTTGCCCAGTAACTCGATGCGCCCTAGGAACCGAAGCCGGGCCGCCTTGGCAAGGATGCTAAAACTCGGCGTGCGGCCTAAACCCCTGGTGATGCAGCCGCTTGTGCGCGTACCAACACCCAAGATGACCCGCAGGGGCGCTACCAACGCGCCCTCCAGCTTACTCAGCTTGTTGGCGCCCGGCAGATCCCAAAAAGCCGATGCGTAAAGCAACTTTGCGCCAACCATTTGCTGCCAATTCATCAGCCGAAGACGCGCTGGAACTTCATGAGCAATCCAGAGGGGGTAGCAGGCAGCCGTTCCCGCTACAGTGATTTCCGCCGCCCGCTTCGCTTGCGGTTTATCGGAGAGGGTGTCCGTGAGCAGAACTCCCAGGTCGGTGACGTTGAGAACCTTGCCCCGGAACCTCACGCATGGGGGCGACTTTTTTGACTTGGCGTGCCCGTATATCGGCATGACTTCCGTCTTGCCCGGTTTCAGGTTGATTTCAAGCCGATAGTCCTCCACGAATGTCGCCACGACATTTACAATCTGTTGAAGCTCCGTGACACTATGCGCAATTACCGCAACGTCGTCGGCGTAAAGCAGGGTCCGTATGTCTTCGATGCGGTTGAGGTCCTCGATCTCCAACTCTTTCGCGATTCGGACCGTTAGCTCATCCATGAAGACGTTGAACAGCGACGGTGACAACGGCGACCCTTGCTGAACTCCCATCTCTTCCAGCACTTCACCAGTGAGTTCGCCATCGACTAGCACTCGCGATGACGTTCTTCGGTAAAAACGCCGCAGAATGCGATAGAACTTGCCCTGTACCCCCATCTGGGTTAGCCTCTGAAACAACCCGGCCCGCCAAACCGTAGGGAATGCCTTTCTCAGATCCACGAACAAAACGAAAGAACGGCGGCCAGCTTGTTGTCTAAGGCGCAGACGCTCCTTAAGGACAAAAATCTGGTCCCCCGTACTACGTTTTGGCCGGAACCCACCCTGCTCTGGGCGAAGCCTGCCCGGCTGATCGATGAAAGCCGTAAGCCTCGCCGCCATAAGGGACAGATACATCTTACCCAGACAGCTCAGAATCGCGATGTCTCTCCAATTTTCCGGATCGGTTGGGTCGCCTCCTTTTGGGATGTTGACGATAATCGCTTTGCCCCAGTCGCTGGGGGTGTATTCGCACGATTTCAACCAGTTGAAGAAGCGCACCAGAAAGCTCACAATCCGCGTGCCTCCGTACTTGAGCATCTCGTTCTTGATCTTATCCGGTGAGCACGCTTTGTGATTCTGGAGATTTTCCTGGCAGAGCTCCACTTCCTTCTCGGTGTAATCATAGTCCAGCGGGCCCGTCTCAGTCCGGATCTCCTCGGCTTGCGCCGTGGCCTCGAATTGGTCGCGCAGGTTGTCGTTATACTGGAAGGTTTCGCGGGCCTTCCGCTCGGGCTCAATCCGCGCTGCTTCCTCATCGGAACCGACTTCCTCTACACATGCATCCTCCAAAAACTGGTTTTCTTTGGGGACCACCATACGTCGGCGGTATTCTTCCCATTCTTGTAGTTTTTCCCGGAGTGTGCATGCCAGAGTGCCATCGGGCTTCCGAACAGGAGCAGAAGCTTTGGACCGCCGAACCCCGCCCAAACGCTTTGACAGCTTCCAGTACGTGGCCATGGTAGCGCTCCTGAAGTTGGCAGCGGTGTCATTCTGGACCCGCTTCCACGCTTGCTCCTTCTTCTCCTTGCATAATCTTCTGACCGCCTTCCTCGCTTCTTTATATCTTTGCCAGGCCTCTCGGTTGGCCTCATTCCTTCGCCAGAGGCCGTATGCCTCTCTCCGTCGCGCAATCGCTTCCCTAAGACTCTCATCAAACCATGCATTAGTAAACCCTGGCCTAATCACCCGAACTCCCAAGACCTTCGCGGCTGCGCCCGTGAAAGCTCGGACCACTAAGCTAGCGACCCTATCTACCTCCTGCTGAAGCTCATCCGGGTCCTCCACTGCTGATAGATCTGGGAGGCCATCTGGCAACAGCCCCGATATACCAGCTGCAAAGGTCTCGTCGTACTTCAACCTAAGCTTAGACAGCTCACTCTCCTTACCCTCAACTACCCTGCCTATCAAGCGCTCTGCCTTGAATGCTTTGTACCTCTTTACCTGCTTTTTGGGGGGTGGCTGTCCCCCCCCAGACCAGTTCCGCCCACACAGCTTTGTGGTCGGTATCAAGGTCTACCTCGTCGACGCCGAAGCTCGCCTCCTCCGCCAGCTCGGAAGAGACGCAGATGTAATCCAGCAGATGCCTTCGTCCACCTACATTTTCCTGCCTAGACCACCAATATTTGTCCCCCCGTGGTTGCGAAAACCCACTGAGATTGCGCAACCCCGTGGCAACAAGCATCGCAGCCAGCAACTCACCATTCTCACTCCTAACCCCTCTACCCCTCTCATCTATCTCGCCAAAGGGGCCCACCACTCCCTCCTCCCGCGCTATTCTGGCGGGCCCCAGCTTAGCATTAGCATCACCAACCGTAACCACATGACCTTTGGTGGCGAAGTAGGAGACGGCCGCCTGCCACGCCTCATAGGCTGCAATAGATTCCTCTCGTTGATTTTCTTGGGGGAAGTAGCCGTTGCCGACGAACACATCCGACGCCGTCGCGCTCCCAGACGACAGCCTCACCCACAAGTGCTGTGGGTGTGGAACAGGCGCCTGTACAATGGTAGCGCACGGTGCCAGATAGTTGGCCACCAACGTCAAGACTCCCCCCAAGAGACGCGAGCCCGCACCAGTTGCAGCCGCTTTGCCGAGGACTGCGAAGCCGTCGACTTGGAGCTTCTCCACCTTCTGCGACGATAGGTTGTGCTCCTGGACTCCGACGATCACCCAGCCTCGCTCCTTGTAGTGCTCCGGCCATTCCCCAAAGCCTGGGCTATCCGCACCCACTTTGCCTTGCCAATTATGTGAGGCCACCCTCAGTGGGAAGCCTTTCACAAATTGGGAAGAACGAAGCTGGTGCCGATGCCTGCGCTTCGGTTGAGCCCGCCTGGAGCCCTCCGCCACCCTCCACGGCCCATCCTGCACCCTCCGCCCCAGCTCCTCCAGCTCCCGCCTCCCGCCCCACTCCGCCAAGGGAGATTCACCGCTTGAGGCTTCGCCCTGGGGCTCGTCGACTCTCACGTCGAGCACCCAGTAGCCAAACCCCTGCTTGCGAAGCTCCCTCTGCATCTCTACATACTGGGCACCCCCCCGTGCAGCCCGCTGCTTCTCTCTTTCCCGGAAAGTCCTACCCGTCGCAACGTGAACCTTTCCCGTGAAGAACTTACGCTCCCGCAGCAGCCGCACCATCTTCTCCGCCTCCTCACAAGACGCACATTTAATCCGCAAATGCCGCCCGCTACCTCTGCCCGCGAATTCCACCTCGACTTCCCCGAGACCGAGAATTCGGAGCTCTCGCGCCATGACCACTGTCTGAGAGACATGCGATAGCCCCCATACTATGCAACATCTCTTATCCAGCTCATTTCGTACCTTCCTCCGCCACCTCCTCGGTGGCGGTACCGCTTGCCACACGCCGTGACCAGACCTTCCGGACGTGACTTCTCTTCCGAGGTTGGGGAGGGTGATCGAGATGCAGCAGGATTGCTGGCTCTACGTGATTCAGGTTGCCCGTCAGGTACGCGAGCACTCGACCACCCCACCCCGGCCGAGTAGCCATCACCACCCGCAGGCGCACTCCCACGGGGAACGTCTAAACCTGAAGGATTACCGCCTTGACCCATAGGGCCGGCACTAGCGGCCGCGCTCTTCGCATAAGAACCTGACATAAGTGGTATGGGACCCCGGTGCCGCATTGATCGAGTTGTAAACTTGATAAATGAGGACCCAGGTGGGGTTATTTAAAGCTCAACCCTTAAAAAGCATACGTGTACGTATGTATAGGAATACACACAAACACTCACCTGCATCCGTAACCAGGCACGAGGCAGGACCCGCTGTGCATCATCGAGGTAGGTGTCGTGGCAAACCACCCTGCGTCCGATAAACGCTGCAAATGAGTCATCTACCGAGAGCACAGAGTGACAGGCCCGTGCACGTGTACCCACCACCCCATAACCCTCTGCCAGAGCAACCCCATGGCATCCGCAGGATGAGCACGAAGAGTGCTGAGAGAGAGGGTGAGCCAGGAGCCCCGCTCCGGTCCGTCGTTACTTTGGTCATTTAGTCGTTTCAAGGCTTGTGGTAAGGTGTAGGGCCTCTCGCCTTCGTACAAACTCCGACCGACAGTAGTTTGGTTGACCATCCTTCGCGGTGACCCTCTGAACACAACCCCCTCCCCCAGTGCCCACCCCTTGTGATTCCAGAGGCCACCCCGAGCCAAGAGCCATGAGTATGATGAGCAACTCACATGAGTTACTCTCAGTAATTGGGACCCGTCTCATAAATCAATGGAACGCTTATCGTGCGCCCCTCATAGGCTCAGCCCGCCCATGTGAAAGCTAGGCCTCGCCCAAAGCAAAGCAAAGCAAAGCAACAAAAAAAAAAAAAAAAAAAAAAAAAAAAAAAGAGAGAGAGAGAGAGAGAGAGAGAGAGAGAGAGAGAGAGAGAGAGAGAGAGAGAGAGAGAGCGAGCGAGAGCGAGGCCGCCGTGGCTCGCCCGCAATCCAGCTGGGTGCACCTCGTCACAACCACTCATCGGCGTGAGCTCATAGCTGTGTGCGACATAGGTACAAGAGCAAGAGGAGAAACAGTGTGCCAGCGTGGATGTGTGGGTGAGGCAGTGCGGTGAGGCAAAGCAGCGATGCCAGTCGAATCCCTGGAGACGGAACCTAGCATCAAAAACATCGTATAAGTCTACCCCAGGCCTCCATCCACCGAGTGGTGAGCTCGATAAAAGAAGACCCGAGTGGGGTTATTTAAAGCTCAACCCTTAAAAAAGCATAAACATGTACGCCGCCAGGAACCCAACAACAATAACATAGCAGCCAGGAACCCAACAACAATAACATAGCAGCCAGGAACCCAACAACAATAACATAGCAGCCAGGAACCCAACAACAATAACATAGCTTCCGTAACCAGCCTTCAGGAACCCGCCTCAGTTACCCGCCCCCGTAACCAGGCCAGAGACGTGACGTACTATGCATCATTGAGGTGTCGTGGCAAGCCACCCTGCGTCCGATAGAAGCTACAAAAGAGTCATCTACCGAGAACACTAAGTGACAGGCCCGGTCACATGCACCCAACACGTCCCGACCCTCCGCCAGAGCATCCCCATGGCATCCGCAAAGTGAGCACGAGGGGTTCTGGGAGAGAGGGTGAGTCAGGAGCCCCGCGTCCAGGCAGTCGCTACTGTGGCAGTTGAGTGATTTCAAGGCTTGTGGAAATGTGTGGGGCCTGTCGCCTTCATACCCACTCATACCGACAGTAGTTTAGTTAACCAACCTGTCCAGTGACCCACTGAGCCCAACCCCCTCCCTCAGATAACCCCCACCCCCCGCACTCACCCCGAGTGATACCAGAGGCCACCCCGAGCCAAGAGCCGTGAGCGTGGTGAGAGAGCTTCTCTCAGTAAAAGTTCCCGTCTCATGAATCAGTGGAGCACTGATTATGTACCCCTCATAACAAGCTGCCAACGGCCCCAACCCCGCCGTGTGGCGGTGACACCCAACCATGTATTGGTGCCCCCCAAAATAATAATAATAATAATAATAATAAATAAATAATAATAATAATAATAATAATAATAATAATAATAATAATAAGAAGAAGAAGAAGAAGAAGAAGAAGAAGAAGAAGAACAACAACAACAACAACAACAATAATAATAATAATAATAATAATAATAATAATAATAATAATAATAATAATAATAATAATAATAATAATAATAATAATAATAGTGCTTCTCTGTCAATGGCTGATGCATTTCTGCACATGCGCCTCCATCGTCTCACCCGTGAGGGGAGTACGAAGAATTGACGATAGGCTCTAATGACACCCCCGCAAGGGCAGTTCCAACACTTCCAGACGGACCGGTATGTTCAATGAAAATACTGGTCCAGACGGACCGGTATGTTCAATGAAAATACTGGTGGCACCGACGGGAATCGAACTGGCGACAGGGCCCAGATGGTAGAACTTGACCACTGGGCTATCACGGTGTCCAATAATAATAATAATAATAATAATAATAATAATAATAATAATAATAATAATAATAATAATAATAATAGTGCTTCTCTGTCAATGGCTGATGCATTTCTGCACATGCGCCTCCATCGTCTCACCCGTGAGGGAGTACGAAGAATTGACGATAAGCTCTAATGACACCCCCGCAAGGGCAGTTCCAACACTTCCAGACGGGCCGGTATGTTCAATGAAAATACTGGTCCAGAAATAGACCGGTATGTTCAATGAAAATACTGGTGGCACCGACGGGAATCGAACTGGCGACAGGGCCCAGATGGTAGAACTTGACCACTGGGCTATCACGGTGTCCATAATAATAATAATAATAATAATAATAATAGTAATAACAATAATGATAATCAGAAAAATAGTAATGCTAATAACAGAGTTTTATACGCTCTCCTTATATTTGCTTTCTCGTTCTCGCTTTCCGCCGCTACACCCCGTCAGCCCCTACTCTTTCTCTCCCTTAACTACGCCGGCCCGGACCTCTCGTCTTCTCGCCACTTTTTGGGACCAGTCCTTCCCTCCCTTTCAGCTTCCGACACCCCTTCACAATCTCAACTCGCCCTTTCTTACCAATTGGTTGGTTCCTCCCATCTTAGACCTAACGACACAACAACTCGCCTATCACCGGGATGCCCCTTCTCCCTTACCAACCCGTCTGGTCCCCCGGTTTTTCTCTTTGCCTTTTTGTCTGGTTGCGGTTGTACACGGCAGCCAACCCTCTCTTTTTGACCCTAACGCAAACCCACACATGCGAAGGGAGCAAAGCCATCCATGCGTCTTGGATCTCTCTCGAACAACCCTATGTAGCTCCCTGTTTGTTTGTGAACCTACTCTTAATGTACCTTTCAACACCGAGATTCACAAGCTAACTAACTTTACTGTCTTGGTCTGTTTGCTTTTTCGTGGGGGGGACATCCCCAAAGGGGGGCATGCAGCCTTCAATTTGGGGTAGTGTCTTGCGTCTGCCTGTGGCTGGGTTTGCAATTGCTGGGTGGGGCTGGGGTCGTGATTGGGTTGCTAACGTATGGCCTGCTCTGACTCCCATGTGTTGTCATGCTTGTCCCTCGGCGATGATTATCTCTCTCTGGCTCTCTTTCTCGTACTCTCTCTCTCCGTCTCTTTCTCTCTCTCTATGTCTCTTTATCTTGATTTTTCTCTATCCCTCTCTCTCTCTCTCTTTATCTTATTGCTTGCATCTTTGCTTTTGCTCTGTACGCACTGCACGGTTGATTTCTGACGCGTCGATTTATCGTCCTTTGTTCAAGCTCTGCGTGGAGAGGGAAGGGTCACTTGTGCCCCCTCGCGGGACGTATTACCCATGCCAAGCCACGGCGTCGGATTAATAGCCAAGAATGCTCTGCACTTTACCTTACTGCACTGCGTCCAGTATCCCTCTCGTCTGCTGCACCTCTCGTTCTTTCCCCTTCTTACACCTTGGGCCCCAATGTCCCAAAAACCCCCCCTTTTTGTTCGAACAAGACTCAGAGATATATATAGCCTACCATAGCCAACGAGATAGCGGATCAGGAGCTCCACGACCCCCTGTACAGACAGCAAGTTACAGTGCGCATTAACCCTTAGGTGGATACCTAATCGACTACAACGATCGGCCCCTAACAGACCCAATAGTGCCGCCAGGGTACCACTGGGTCTGGATGGGACCAACACTAGTCCAGCCTAGGGTCCCCAGTACAACTCTATGGAGTAGACCACTCTCTTTTAGATGCCCACAACCAAGTCAGACACCCTCTGCCATCCTATCCCAATCCCGGGGAAACCAAAACAGCTGGGCCCACGAACCTGATCCCCATGACCGCCCAGTCCTAACCAGGAGATGGTCAGGAATGTGCGGTCATCGGGCTAGGTCCGCAGACCTCACCTGTCTCGCGATAAAACCCCCTTTAGAGGCTTGGAACAACAGAACCAGTCTCGAGACACCTGTGAACAGGAGCTCAGACCAGGTCTACTGGTCCGACCCAACTGGGGAGACCAAACGGTCCCGGTCCCCGGCCCTGATAAGATGTCCACCTGACCCTGGACTAGTTATCAGGAACGGGAGCCCAGACCGACCTCTGTGGTCTTATCCGAGAGCCCACCAACAACCCCGGGTTCCTGACCCCAACCACGGAAAGCACCCACTCATTGCCCCATCCTGCCCCCTATCACCAAGTGGCTAACTCGCTATGGCAACCATACAATCACGCACCCACATGCTACCCCTTAGGCTAACCAGACTAGCAAAGACCCCACCCAGCAGCCCTACTGCTCGCGCCTCCTCCATCCCTCTCTGCCCGGCACGGCACCTAACCAGCATCTACCCTGATACCAAGGCGACAAGAGCAACTCCTCGATCGGGAATACAACGCGTTGGACACAATAGCAAAACCTAGATAGGGACTTCCAGAGATCTATCCCCGGAGCCCCACTCCGGCCTAGTCTTTGCCAAGTTCCCCGTTCCGGGTTAGCAGCTTCGTCCCTACAACTTACGACCAAAAGGCAGACCCCGCCCATTACAGAACGTAGTATTGTGAGCCCCTGCCCCATCCTATGAACCCAGCTACGACCACGCCAGCACTACCACCTGGAATCTATGTAACCCTGCCAAACTGGGGCAACACCTGCTTCGTCAACAGTGTTGTCCAATATCTGATCCCACTGTACGAGTGGCTGCATCGTCATCACCCAAATGGCGCCTGGGCAGCAACCCCAATCGCACTCCTACATCGTACCATGAATGAAGCCCGGGACAACAACGACCCCAACCAAAACATCGGCCGCGCACTAGCCGGCCCTCCTGGGGGACGCCTGCCAATCCGCGTCATCCATGCTGACAAGCGCCATTCAACAAAAATGTGCGGAATAGTATTACAGTGTGGACACGGATGCGGGCGACCGTGCCCTGGATGAGTCCAAACCCGGCTGCGCACAAGAGTTCCTGACCTATGCGTTGAACCAGCTCCTAAAAACTTTGCAACCTTCCCCAACAGGCACCCAGCCTGGTAGCATCATCGTACCCCCACCTTCGGATTACGACCCCGGACACCCACGCACCTCTTTGGTCTTCCGAACACGCACCGAGACCAACTGCCATCAGTGCTACTACCATTCCTCGCGGATGTCGGAACCGGAATTCCCTACGCTGCGATGCAAACTTCCAGCCGTACACCAAGGCAATGGTGCTACCCTCGCCCCAGTACGCATCGAAACTGGCATACGCCAAATGCTCCACATTAGCACTCTACCGGAATACAACAGCATCCGCTGCGACTGCCCCAAAAAGGACTGACGATCCATGTCCCAAACAATCCGGAAGCATCTGGAGTGTCCCCCCCCAGACATCCTCAATGTAGAAGTGGATCGAGTCACCTATGATGGACAGCGAAGGGCACAAACCACAACAGGACAGGGTGTCAATAACAATTACCTACGAGTTGATATGGAACTCCTAGACCTGTCAGCCCATTTTTCCCCAGTGTACAGCACCCGCCGCCCAGCCTTGTATGAACCGCGGGCTATGATCCTACATTAGCAAAACGGTAAAGAACGGTCACTACCGAACTCTCCGATTGCACCCTGGAATCGGATGGATACTCTACGACGACGCCTGCTGTCATCTCCTCACGGGATGGGGACCAAATGGCCTCATCGCAAAATTTAAGACCATCATCCAACCAGCTGAAACCAAGGATCCTGCACCCCAGGTCACACCAACGCGACTGGCCCGACCAAGCAACCAGCCGCTCGTCCTGTTACTGGCGCAAGAAATCACTGCAGTCTTGTACTACCGGGTCAACACCTGACATCCCCGGCATGGATATACCCCGGACCCCGGCCTAGTCAAGCCCCCAGTGGACATCCTGCCATTAAGTCCCGCCTTCCTGTACCTACCAGAAGCTCCAATTACTACCCCAGATGAACGCACGGCCCAACCATAAGCTTTCTGGCCCCCAAAACTCAACGCTGACCTCCCCGACCATCGGCGGCCAAGGCCCCACAGGGCGTAAAGCAATCCCCCAGAACGATGAATCAGAGCTCTATTGGAAAACCCTCCTAGCAGCCATCCTAAGCGAACGAACCACAGGACACGTGCTCTCCAACACACGGAAACTGGGCAGCCGAAGCCACATTCTGGTTCAGGCACCAGACCGAGACCCGCTCCTGGGCTACGAATTTGCTAACGTCTCGCTCAACCCGACCATCATGAAGTCCCTATCCCCCAACCTATGGCAACGTATACGCAACCTCACCGGCCTAAACACCAATGGAGCAGTGCACTGTCCCGAATTCGCGAGGGTTCCCGAATTCGCCAGGGGTGAACTTTCCCGAATTCGCCAAAAATCATTTTTTCATTTTTTTTAAATCAATACTCGCGTTTTGAAAAAATCCTTTGGGGGGCAGTTACACCTCACAGTCCTCCATGGAGAAATGCAACAAAAAAAACAAACAAACAAACAAAAACAAAAACAAAAAAAAAAAAAAAAAAAAAAAAAAAAAAAAAACCAAAAATTTCACCTAGGACACATTCCGCATGTGGACTTTATTTCCACAGGGCTCGTACCACTGCACTCCCTGACTTACCGCATCCGTCTGCGGTCCCCAGAATAAGCTACAATGTCATCCTTGTTGAACCTACACCTCCTATTCTACTCAGTTCCCTGAAACAGAAACTATGCCTAATTTCGGCATTTCCTCCTTCAGGACAAAACCCTAACGCAATTACTGACCATTTATCACTTGGGCCCAATACTTGCACTGCACTGGTGCCCTTGCAGTAGAGCCTCTTCCTTGTCCCAACAATACAAACACCAACTTTACCCTCTTTCTGGCATTTCCTTGTTCAGGTCGAGGTCGGATTCCCAGGTCTGTTACACCTTAGGTCGAGGTGGGCCCTTTGGTCGAGGTCGGCTGCACCCTGTTCCCTGGGCAGTTCGCCCAGACTTACTCCCTTCCGCCCCAAACTTTCACCACAACTTTACACCCACCCACACTTCCCACCACACGTAACACCCATACCCACCCGCCACGACATCTCCTGACTTAAGTCGAGGTCTGCGCTTAGGTCGAGGTCGGCTACACCCTGTTTCCAGTGCAGCTCGCCCACACTTGCTCCCTCCCGCCCCAAACTTGCAGCACGACTTCTTCCACACACTTCCCACCACACGTTACGTTACACCCACCACGACATCTCCTGCCTTAGGTCGAGGTCGGCGCTTAGGTCGAGGTCGCACATCCTGTTTCCAGTACAGCGCGCCCAGACTTGCTCCTTCCCGCCCCTAACTTGCACCACTACTTCTCCCCCACACTTCCCACCACACGAAACATTCACCAGGACATCTCCTGACTTAGGTCGAGGTAGGCGTTTAGGTACAGGTCGCCTGCACCCTGTTTCCAGTACAGCTCGCCCAGACTTGCTCCCTCCTGCCCCTAACTTTCACCACTACTTCTCCCCCACACTTCCCACCACACGTAACATTCACCACGACATCTCCTGACTTAGGTCGAGGTAGGCGCTTAGGTCGAGGTCGGCTGCACCCTGTTTCCAGTACAGCTCGCCCAGACTTGCTCCCTCCCGCCCCAAACTTGCACCACGACTTCTCCCCCACATTTCCCACCACACGTAACACCCACCACGACATCTCCTGACTTAGGTCGAGGTGTGCGCTTAGGTACAGGTCGCGTACATCCTGTTTCCAGTACAGCTCGCCCAGACTTGCTCCTTCCCTTCCCGCCCCTAACTTTGACCCCTACTTCTCCCCCACACTTCCCACCACACGTTACACCCACCACGACATCTCCTGCCTTAGGTCGAGGTCGGCGCTTAGGTCGAGGTTGCGTACACCCTGTTTCCAGTACAGTCTGCAGTTCGCCCAGAATTTTAGCTCCCGTGTGCGACCTCCACAAGTTACAACGTCATGCTTGTTACATCCAAACACCAACTTCCATGAACAACAGGAACAATTAAAAATTTCTGCATTTCCTGATTTTAGGACAAAAGCCTAACGCAATTACTTACCATTTATCCCTTGCGGCTACTATTTGCACTGCCACTGTGACTATGGAGGAGTAGAACCTGTTCCCTGCCAAAAATGTACCAACACCAACTTTACCTACTTTTTGGCATTTCTTCGTTCCGGACATAACCGTAACGCAATTACTGCTTATTTCTCCCTTGCAACCAATATTTGCACTGCCACTCTGACCATGGAGGAGTAGAACCTGTTCCCTGTCTAACATTAACCAACACCAACTTTACCCACTTTTTGGCATTTCTCCGTTCAGGACAAAAACCTAACGCAATTACTGCGCTTTTCTTCCTTGCTGCCAATACTTGCACCGCCACTATGACCTTGGACTAGTACAACCTGTTTCCTGTCTAACATTGACCAACACCAACTTCACTCACTTTTTGGCATTTCACTGTTGTGTGGCCCCAGAGGCTGCAATTACGCACAACTTCACTAAGAAAATATTTACCACTAGCCGGGATATGAACATTCGCAAGCGTCCTTCCTGGTGAATTTGCGGCGTTCGCGCGTCGAGCGTCTTCCGGGACTCGGTTTCATGGAACGAGGAGTGTCCATCGTGAGAAAACAGATGAAGATTCATAATAATAGGACGGAGATGAGAAAACGTATCCTTCTCAGGTATCGGAAACGATAGTTTCTTTGAACGAAAAAAAAAAATACATAGCGAAGATGGAGAGTCACCCTTGGACAGTAAGCAGGTATTTTCTCATGCCCTTTTTCCCGTCATGGAAGCGAGTGTTCATGGTAGAATATGATGGTCGTGATACCGGGTCTATGCATCCACCTGAATCTCGGTCTGGCGGACGGGACTGGATTTCCTGACCTCGGCGTAGGTACAAGAGGACGCATCCTTGAACGTTTTGGTTTAATAAAATAACTTTGTCCATATTAATCTAATTTTATGCGTGTTACTGTTACTTATGTATTGCTGTTGACATTCAAGACAACAAAAAAAATTGATTTTTCTGTTTTGGTTGGAATTTCAGTTTTGGTTGGAATTTTGATTTTGGGTGAAATTTTGAATTTTTCAAATTAACTGCTATATTCGTCCGCAAAATATCGTAAATTTTCGCGAAATATTACCGTTAAATTTGAAAATTTGAATTTTTGTCACAAAAATGAAAAACTGTCACAAAAATGAAAATCTGACACAAAAATGAAAAACTAATTTTTGTTGTTGTCTTGAATGTCAAATGCAATATGTTCGTAATTACATAGAGTACATTTTGTGCTTCTAGCAAACCTCGTCTTCTTTCACGTGAATAGAAAACAGCACCAGTGCGGTATCTTGATCTTGATCTTGCTGCAAACTGCCTGGAAAGGAAAAATATGCCAACTTGTGCCCCCTGCGAGACCAAACATACTTGAATGAATATATAATACAGCGTACTAGTACGCAAAGAAAATTGCATAAGTAATTTTGCATAACCACAAGCAGTTGTACCCTGCCGCTGCTGAAGACTGGATGACACGAGGATGCCCACCTCTACTGCTACTCATGCGAGCAATTTCGTTCGACACCTACACGAACACTATCTACAGTATGTCCTGTTTGTGTACACTTCAATGTACAATGGTCAGAAAAAAGCTTGCCATCAGATGTCCAAAAACGTTTTAATAAAAATACATTATCCTGTGTTGCCTGTAATTACGCATTCGCCGCTTCTGCTTTCCCAAATCAACCTCTTACCACAGCAACCTGGGACGGTTCGGTGCGGTAACCGTTTGTCGATCCATGTCCTCACCGGCCGCGTTGCTCATGTACTGGGTGTGTACAACCCTATTACTGACGACATTCAAGAGAAAAAAAAATAATATTTTTTCGATTTTGGTTGGAATTTTAATTTTGTGTCAGTTTTTCATTTTTGTGTCAAAAATTCAAATTTTCCAATTTAACTGTAACATTTCGCGAAAATTTACGATATTTTGCGGACGAATAATATAGCCGTTAATTTGAAAAATTCAAATTTCCAACCAAAATGGAAATTCCAACCAAAATTAAAATTCCAACCAAAATCGAAAAACTAATTTTTTTTTTCTCTTGAATGTCGTCAGTAATATCAGCTGCATACCCATATTCGCCACGCCTTGTCCCGTGCTGCGCTGCAGATAAGGGCACGGGAAAGCCTCAGCCGCTACACCAAAACTTTCTACTGGCTGTAACGCACTAGGATTGAGTCCACTCGTGATCATGTTATGAACTTACTTAATTGCACCTTGACTAGAATTAGCAAGATGTGCTGAGCCTCGATAGCGCAAGTGCTTGGGCAAGTGGAAAATAATCGACTTGCCTCCGCTAAGCTGCAAAAACTTTGTCCATGTTCCATGCTGTGGTTTATCGGGATATTCCCATAAAACACCAAGAAGGTTGGTTTGTACCTGCTTGTATTCCCTGATGAGGTCGAACCCGTCCACGTACAGACGATCGGGTTCAGACACATTTCGACTTCCGAGGAGAATCGAGTGGCTTTTGTGCTCACATTTTCGTTTTTTGCAGAGTTTACCGTCGAAAAATATACCCCTGTGCAGTGTAGAAGCGCTAACCGGTATATCTTCAGTAGTGAAAGCCCCAAAATTATCAAGTTGCTCATTCAGCGCCACCGCAAAAACTGTGTGACCCAGGCAGCCCTTACATGAACCTGAGTTTAGATTCTTGTGGCCGGGACCTGGCCAGCCGGCCGGCATAACACAACAGAGTTTACAGACATAGTTTTTGCCGAACAACTGTACTCCGTCTGGTGCCTCACTCAGCACACCCACTGCCTCTTTCTCCTGACATACCATGCAGAGAGGAGTGTCTTCTTCTCCCGGAAACAAACGTTCAGTACCTGGCAGCCATCCCTCTGTTTAACAGCAGTCACACACAGAAACATATGCACGTCAGCTTGTGCTTGATGTTGATACACACACCAACACACTATCAACCTCCGTGCTTCCTTTGCATTCACAACAGCATAAGTGTTAAATTGATTTTTTTTTTCTTTTGGTTTTTTTTTTTTTTTTTTTTTTTTTTTTTGTCTGCACTTAGGGGAGGTTTTATTCCCTTTGGCAGTGCTTTGCCTAGACTTGGATGGGGTTTCACTTCCTTCCTTAAGACTTCATATTGTCCAGCTTGCCCATATGCTCTTCTAGTAATTTATCTCTGCTGACTCTTGCTGCCAACAGCTCCTGTTATTGAGCAACTAAAGCAGTTACATCCACATGCTCCTGAACAAGAAAGCATAGCAGCCCTTCCACATGATGCTCCGAGACTCATCATAGAGAAAGAAGCTATCCCGCCGGCACTGCTTCGACAGTGCACAGGAGCTTCACCTGGACTAAATTTATGGTTACACTTCAGAGATTCTCTTTGCATTATCTAAGGATCCAGAATATCTTAGGGGCATACATTCTCTCGTTTGTGCTATTGCAAATGGAGACCTAACTCCCATAGAACGCCTGTTTCTGTACGCGGCACCTGTCCTTGCTTCCAAGAAATCCCATAACGCAAGACCAACTGATCCTCCCCGCCCAATCAATACAGGCTCTCCCCTTATCAAGCTGGCAGCAACCATTGCGGTCGCGCATGTTCAATCTGAGTTCCACACCATCTTTCCCAGCATTCGATTTGGGGTAGGCTTCCCAGGCGGACCAGAGGCTGCCATTCATAGCTCCAATGCTCATCTGCGGAGTCATCCTGATGTTATGCTTAGTGTAGACTTCGTCAATGCTTTCAATCTACGACATCGAAGTGCTATCCTGAAACGAGTCCTCGAAACTCCCCAGCTACGACCAATCTGGCGGATCATCTTTCAAGCTTACTCACAACCCTCTCTTCTTCTTGTTAGATACAATGGCTCTGTTCTAGACTCATTCCTATCTCAATGCGGAGTCAAACAGGGCTGTGTCCTTGCAAGCCTACTTTTTGCACTCAGCGTTCAGCCTATCTTTGAGAACTCTCTCTCTGGCAGCGCTGTTGGAGTTGCTCTCATTGATTACTTCAACATCATCGGCTCTCCTTCCGACGTGGCTGAATCGTATGGCAAACTGCGGTATCTGCTTGCACAAGACAACGGAGGCTTACAAATCTCAGTTCCAAAACTACGTCTCCTTCTACCACCCGGCGCTACTTTTGTATCGAGTCACCTTACTCCTTTAGCTCCGTTACTTCTTCAACTTGATGCTGATCATGTCTTCCGTGGCTTCATGCCCACGCTTGGAGGTGTGGTATACTATCCACACTCCTCTGACACTGCAACGGAACAAATCGGCTCACTTCAACCTGGATCTGCTATCAATACCACGTGCTCTACTCATGCAGAAATGGCACTTGGTGTCGCTTCATGGGCTCTTGCAAGAGCTGAATCTCATGCTCCTACAATGCGTGCACTTCTTCATCCAGGTTTATCAACTGCTTCAGCTCTTGCCATACTCAACACGTGTGTTCAAAGAAGAATGAGTTACACTATGCGCGTCCTGCCTCCTCATCTGTCTATGCGGGGTCTACATCACTTCGATAACCTGACTTATCGATGCTTTGCGTCCCGACTGGGTATCAGTACTCCCCTACCTCCCTTGGCACAATCACTTATCCGCTTGCCAGGAAGATATGGAGCCTGTTGCCCGCAACAGACATCCCTTCTAGCACATGCTGCCTACAGTTCCTCACTCATGCTAGCTATCTCTTCTCGTGCTATCCCGGAGCAACAAGATCCTAGACGTTTGCTTACTACTAATGGAGACTTTCTCACTTACTCCTACAACTCTTTAGAATGGAATGGTGTTCCAATTGCTGACATCAGGCCACTGCTCACGCCTGGCATCATCCCGCCTGCTCACATCCAGAGTAGATTTACTCACTCCATCTACTCCACACTACGCAATCGGCTGCTTCTGCAAGGAAGAGATCAACATGGTCCTGCTTTCCCTGCACTAATGCTATCGGCTGCCCAAGAAGGAGCTCGTGCACTACCATTCTCAACAATCCCAGTCAATCCTGAACTTTCGCTCAGAGACGCTGAGATCGAAGCTGCACTCTTAGCCAGACTGCCCCAAATCCCTTTGTCTGGCATTCCTACTACTGGCGTCAACTGCCCTGGTTGTCAACAGCTACTTACTCCCGATACTGCTACCTACCACTTTCTCACAAGAACTTGTTCCGTAGTTGGAGGGGCTATCATAAGGAGATATGATAGTTATGTGAAGATGTTGGCCACTTTTCTTCGACGCTGTGGAGCAGTCGTCGAGATCGAGCCTGACCATCTACACTTTCAAGATGCGACAAGAGAGCATCCTGATCTACGCGTTTTGTGGCGTCCTGCTAATATGAGTTCTCCTGATGCACTCATTGATGTTAGTTTCGCTTCACCAACTGCTCAAACTTCCCTGAGGCTAGCAGCTACCACTCCGCTTGCTGCTGCATCTCAGCGTGAACTCATCAAGCATCGCCAGTACGATCAATTGGCTATGGCTTCCAACACAACACTAATTCCATGGGTTCTTGAACCCACTGGCGCTCTTGGTCGTGAAGCCTTGGGTTACCTTCGCAGAGTGCAAGCGTATTACGCTAGCGTGGTTCGAGGGCTACCAGCTGCGCGAGACACGCTCACTGATGCCATGCTTGATGATTTCCCTCGGAACCCACGTGGCCTCCTATCCTACTTTCGAGCGATGTCTGCGGCTGAAACAGCGCGAGGCAACGCGCGAATCCTTGACTTAGCAAAGCGGCGCCTTTGGGATGCACCGCGACGCTCTCACTAGCTTAGTGATAGTTCTTCTTTCTTCTTTTGTACATAGTCTCTTATTCCTTTATTCTCTCTTTCCTGCTCTTTCTCTCCCCTCATTTCTTTCTTTTTTTCCCTCTCACTTCTGTCCAGTCTTCATATCTACTTTCTTTCCCTTCTTAACATTCCTGTTTCTCTCCTCATAAATTTTGTTCCTCTATCATATCTATTTCATACTTTATTTCTTTTCCTTCTCGCTTGTTTCTACAAACATCGACTTAGTTACGCTCTGACTTTAGTCTCTGTACAATTTTGTTCTCATGAAAAGAAGAAGAAGAAGAAGAAGAAGAAGAAGAAGAAGAAGAAGAAGAAGAAGAAGAAGAAGAAGAAGAAGAAGAAGAAGAAGAAGAAGAAGAAGAAGAAAAGAAAAAAGAGAAAAGAAAAGAGAAAAGAGAAGAGAAGAGAAAAGAAAAGAGAAAAGAAAAGAGAAAAGAAAAGAGAAAAGAAAAGAGAAAAGAAAAGAGAAAAGAAAAGAGAAAAAAGAAAAAGAAAAGAAAACAAAAGAAAAGAAAAGAAAAGAAAACAAAAGAAAAGAAAAGAAAAGAAAACAAAAGAAAAGAAAAGAAATGAGAGAGGAGAGGAGAGGAGAGGAGAGGAAAAGAGACGAGCGGAGAGGTCAACAGGTAATGATTCGGTAAAAAAGGTAGTAGAGTGTGGACCAGTTTGGCTTACTTTCTGGGTTAATTGCCCCGCCTTTTTTCAAACTTAACTGCCGGCTTTCGACTGGTGTTGAGAGCAACGAAGGGGACGTTTTGGGTACGTGTCCATCCACCCAAGAGAAGTTTATTTGCTTGTTTTTTTTGAGAAATATTCAAATCATGATCAGTGTGAGAAAAAACTTATAATATCAATTGCAATGCACTGTTTTTTTATCTGTTTTAACTTGTTGCCCTTATACAAATGCGACGAACATATACTTCGAATTCTTAAGCTTCATGCTTCCGTGCAAAACAGATATGCTTTTACACAACACACATTGTTTTCCTGGCAAACCAACACACTGCCTGCCTCTCAACATCACAACCCTGGACTAGCTTAAGCTTGAGTTGTTGCTTGCTTGAAGCTTATGATGATCATGCATATGGGCGTTGTTCAGTACTCACCGGTACCTACTGGTGTACCTCACCTAGTGTCTCTGAGTGCATCTCTCTCTCTCTCTCTCTCTCTCTCTCAAGTATTTCTCTCTCTCTCTCTCTCTCTCTCTCTCTCTCTCTCTCTCCTAGAGGGAGAATGATTGTGACGTGGCATTTTGGATTGCAGGGCCCTGCAGTCTTGCTAGTCTTGCTACTAGGAAAACTTGTTAAATGAGGAGAAGGACTTTCGGTACATTACTACTGCTTTGCGACCTTCCTCCGCACCGTCCTCCAAGCTCATCCCCAACATCGTTGGCGCTGTCAAACAACATGTACCCCCCCCCCCAACCTCTCTCTCTCTCTCTCTCACACACATACACAAACATGTACTAAATGTACACTTTCACACATACTCTCTCAAACACGCACACACACACTCTCTCTCTCTATTTCAACCTGGTTGCACATACACTCCCCCACATGAACCTAGTTTGCGAATCGCAAAAAATGTTTGTGATCGCAAAAAATGTTTGTGATTCGCAACAGAATTTGCGAATCGCAAACTGTTTTTGCGATTCGTATTTTATTTTACGAATTACGAAATTGATTCACAAATTTTGTTTTGAATCGTAAACAATTTTGCGATTCACAATTGTTGGGGCCCACACTACTACTACTACCACTAGTACTGCTACCACTACTACCACTATCTACTACTACTACTACTACTACTACTACTACTACTACTACTACTACTACTATTACTTAAAACTTTTGATGAGCGTTGTTCAGTACTCACCTAATCCTCTGTTATGATGTACCTCACCTGGGGCTTCTGAGTGCATCTCTCTCTCTCTCTCTCTCTCTCTCTCTCTCTCTCTCTCTACACTCATGCTAATCATGCTGGGTGTTGGCTTTTCACCCCCGTCTGGATAGTCAAGGAAAGATAAACTCAGATTTCAGCTTCGATATGCATGTC
>WBZZ01001993.1:35000-38052 GCA_019918135.1 Paulinella micropora
TTTTAATATCAAAAATGATATAGTTTGAAACAACAAGAAAAAAAAGTCACGTAATATCACGTACTAGGCATTATTGCAAAAAAACACACAAGTTCATGTGTAACGGTTATAACGGTTATAAATTTTAATTTTTCATTTTTTAAAAATATTATTATAGAATAAATTATTCTGATTAGAAAAAACATATTATGTAGATATATGGCAAGGAAAAACAAAAACGTACAAGAGCAGACTCGGAACAAAAATCCTAGTAGTACATAGCAAGTACTAGCAAAACGGTTAAAAAACCGTTGTAACGGTTATGAATTTAATTTTTTTTTGAAAATTTTTGTATTTCTGACTTCAAGTAGATATAATCTTTTATTTTTCAAATGGAATCAATATATTCAATAGTCAAATACATATAAATTTTATCTTGCACGGAATCTTGCTCAGTGATATCCTGTCATGTACAAATTATTATATTATCATTTTCAACCAGCTCAAAAGTATAGAAGTAAAAACCTTAAGAAAACGGAGATGATATAACTATAAGATTCTTGACGAGATATATCTCATCTATACATCACTGCTGTGTATTAAATTATAGGGGTATAAGCCTTGAAAAATTCGCATATTTACTCTACCTATCTGCGCCTACAGCTTGTGCAAAATTAAAATTGTAACACAACCATAGTGTTCGTGTAAAATTAAGTGCCATAAACTGCAAAGGGGCCCCCTACGCCGACCCGCCTCGCCGCGCGAAGCGCGGCGAGGTGGGGTCGGCAGCGCGGGGTTGGCTTTCCCCCCCCGCCCCCACTGCTTCAGGTACTCATGCCCTGCGGGCCAAAACACCTCTCTAACTACATCTATTACACCTCGGCTCTGCCGGACCCGAAATCTTATTAAATCAGTGTTTCAGTAAAATTAATAATAATAAATTAATAATAAAATAAAAATAAAAATAAAGTGAGTGCATTAGTGGATTTCAACTATCGCAAGAAAGAGGACGCTGCTGCTTGGTTCACTGGTAGTATATATATAAATCAAAATCGTTATGGAATCCACTTTTACTTTTTTATCTAATGTGTACAGTATACATTGAGAGGATCTTGTATAAATCAAAATCGTTATGGAATCCACTTTTACTTTCTTATCTAATATTATTCTGTATTCGTAAAAATATTGGTACAGTAATTTCTGTAGAGCCTGGTGTGAACAGTGAGGAATAAGGTATAGGCCACGGACAAGTGAAGCCAACAACCTGAAGTAATAAATAGTGTTCCCGCCTGCCAAACATGCGAGGAAGATGAGAATTAAGGCACATATATATACAACCCAAAAGCAGTCATCACATCTCACCAAGTGGAAAGTTGCCACAGTAGTGATTGTGTCTTAAAGATAATCCTCCTTGAGCCCCGCTTTGCCAGATCGCACGCGAGTGAAGTTGCCATGGAAATATTGCTTTTGAGATTTGGTTGGGCACTCGTTGCGAGAGTGCTTGCTAGAACCACAGAATCCGCTGCACAACCACAACAAAAGTGATACGAAGACCAGCAGCAGCAGCAGCAGTAACGGAAACAACAAAAGCAGCACAAGCACCAACATCACCACAACAACGACAACAACAACAACAACGACAACAACAACAAAAATGACAACGACGACGACGACGACGAGGAGGAGGGAAGTGGGAAGAGGAGAACAAAACCAGCAGCAGCAGCAACGGCGACAACAACAACAACAGCAGCAGCAACAACAACAACAACAACAACGACGACGACAACAACGACAACATTGACAACAACTACAACGGCGGCGACGACGACGACGACGGCAACGGCAACGACAGCTAACACCGACCGACGACGATTTGACATCAGCGATAAGCAACAAAAACGACTAAATTATAAAAACAGCAGGCAACAACAAAAACCAACCCATGACATAAGTACCAAAAGAAAGACACCATAAAAGAAAAAAGAAAAGAAAAGCAAAGAAAAGAAAAGAAGAAAAGAAAGGAAAAGAAAAGAAAAGAAAAACAAGAAGAAAAAAAGAAGAAAAAAAAAGAAAAAAAAAAGAAAAGCGAAAGCAAAAGCAAAGCAAAGCGAAAGCAAAGCAAAGCAAAGAAAAGAAAAGAAAAGAAAAGAAAAGAAAAGAAAAGAAAAGAAAAGAAAAGAAAAAGAACCAGAAAAAATGTTAACAGTACATGAATTGTACCACATGAAAACGCCACGAGCGCCACCAGCACCAACAGATACCCCACCTTCAAGCCCGTAAGCCATGGTCACTCTGTCCAACAGTGGATGTCAACCCCAGTAAATCATAAACTTTGAAGCGAACAACAGTGCAAAAGATAAAAGTCATGTTACAACACCAACAGGATGGCTCAAGGTGCGAGTGTTTTCGACGGGAGAAATAACTGCATTTTGTACAGTCGAGCTGACCACAGAAAAAAAAAAGAAAAAAAAACCGTGAAACGGAATTATCGAGCCAACACACTTGCTTTTCAGACTTGGAGTGTTGTTGTAAAACGACCACAGGAACTCCATCAAACAACTCAACACACCACCCTATCTCAAGGCGAGGCATTTCCGTTTAGAGTTGACTTTTTGTTTTGCATTTTGAGCTGTGATGTTGGTCAAAAGACCAACCTCGATTCAACGTTGTGATCCGGTGGGACCGCTGGGGTGGGATTGGCTTGCAGTGCCTTTTTTTCCCCACTTTTCCTGACGAATTTTTTCTTTTTTTTTTTTTTCACTCCACATGTTTTCGGGTTTGCAGGCCTTTTTTTGCATGTTTTCTTCCTTTTGAATATCATCGTCCGCGTGCGTTGTCTCTGGTTTTTTCCTCTTTCTCTCTCTCTCTTCTCTCTCTCTCTCTCTCTCTCTCCTCTCTCTTCTCTCTCTCTTCTCTTCTCTCTCTCTCTCTTCTCCCCTCTCTCTCTCTCTCCCTCTCTCTCCTCTCTCTCCTCTCTCTCTCCTCCTCTCTCTCCTCTCTCTCTCCTCTCTCTCTCCTCTCTCTCTCCTCTCTCTCTCCTCTCTCTCCTCTCTCTCTCTCTCCTCTCTCTCCT
>WBZZ01001994.1:30000-32500 GCA_019918135.1 Paulinella micropora
GAGTCTCGCCTAGCACCCAGCACAAGTCCTGTCTTGCAGCAGAGCCGTCAAGGCCGCGCCGTGCTTCTGCTGTGGCGATCGACAAGGGAGTCTCGCCTCACACACAGCACACACACAGACACACAGACACACACGCGCGGGCTAGCTGTGCACAGCACGCGGCAGGGGAAGCGGCGGCGTACCCTTAACCTTAACCTTAACCCTAACTTCAAATGAGGGGAAACGGGGGTGGCGGGGGGGGGGGGGGGGGGGGGGGGGGGGGGGGGGGAGGAATTGGTAGGGTTGCACCTTTCTTGCTCTCCAAAGTGAGGTCGACTTGCGGGAAGCTGTGAGCAGCACATGAGGAGAGAGCACCTCGTCGCACCTGGCCGCCCCCCCCCCCCCCCCCCTCTTGCTGTCCGCGAGCCAATGCGGCTGCCACTATGTGCAAGTGTGCAAATGACACTCACTGGACCACAAGACAACCCGAGAAGTTCCTAGTTCTTAAGTACAATCAGCAAGGACTTCAAGTGCTTCGATCTCAGCCCATGCTGGTTGCTGTCGCTTGTGCAGTAGCTCGTTTGAAAGCTCTCGCCAAGAGCTTCCTAATCAGCTAAGATACAGATTCTGGACACCAGTATTGGCTGAGAACGAAGCTCTTGAAGTCATTGCTCATTGCACTTTAGAACTAGGAACTTCTCCTGCCCATAGCATGTGTGCAGATTGCTAAGTGACCAGGAAAGGGAAGTGTGCTGCTAGCACTCTCTGAGAACAAGACAAGCTGCCAACCATGACCAGTTCCTAGTTCTTAAGTGCAATGAGCAATGTCTTCAAGAGCTTCGTTCTCAGCCAATATTGGTGTCCAGAATCTGTATCTTAGCTCATTAGGAAGCTCTTAACCAGAGCTTTCAAACGAGCTAGTGCACAAGCGACAGCAACCAGCATGGGCTGAGATCGAAGCACTTGAAGTCCTTGCTTATTGTACTTAAGAACTAGGAACTTCTCACATTGACCTGCCCTCGACGTTCACACTCTGTGGGTTCTTTGCGACGAGTCTCTGACTCATTAGTTCGCGACCGAGCGACCACTACTACCACTACTACCACGACTACTACTACCACTACTACTACTACTACTACTACTACTACTAACACTGACACTACAACCACCACCACTACCACCACCATCACCACCACCACCACCGCCACCACCACTACTACTACTACTACTACTACTACTACTACTACTACTACTACTACTAGTACTACTACTACTTCTACTACTACTACTTCTACTACCACTACTACTACTACTACTACTACTACTACTACTACTACTACCACTACTACCACTACTACTTGTACTACTACCACTAACACTGACACTACCACTACCACCACCACCACTACTACTACTACTACTACTACTACTACTACTACTACTAAACACCACCACCACTACTGCTACTTATACTACTACTACCACTACTACTGCTCATACAGCCATTACTACTACTACTACTACTACTACTACTACTACTACTACTACTACTACTACTACTACTACTACCACTACTACTACTACTACTACTACTACTACTACTACTACTACTACAACTACTACTGCTGCTGCTGCTACTACCACTACCACTACTCCCCCCCCCCCCCCCGCTCCCCCTCCTGCTGACCGCTCGAGTAGTGCGCGCAACGGCGCAGGCTTGCCCCAAAACGCGACCTGGTGCACCACCCCCCACGCACGACCCTGCACAGCACATGTGACATTACATCCTAGTACATGACATCGCATTACATGACATCACCTTAAATAACATGACATGACATGACATGACATGACATGGCATGACATGCCATGCCGTTCCATTCCATTCCATTCCTTTCAATTGCATTCAATTGCATTCCATCGCATTGGATTGCATTATATTCCATGCCATGCCATGCCATGCCATTCCATTCCATTCCATTCCATTCAATTGCATTGGATTGCATTCTATTCCATGCCATGCCATGCCATTCCATTCCATTCCATTCCATGCCATTCCATTCCATGCCATTCCATTCCATTCAATTGCATTCAATTGCATTGCATACTATTCCATGCCATTCCATTCCATTATTCCATGCCAAGCCATGCCATGCCATGCCATTTGTGTGCGGCACACGACACAACAACAGAGCGCACGCAGGCAGGTGTGTAGACAGCACCCTCAACATAGCAAACGCATGCATGAGAAGTTCCTAGTTCTTAAGTGCAATGGGCAATGACTTCAAGAGCTTCGCTCTCAGCCCATACTGGTGTCCAGAATCTGTATCTTAGCTCATTAGGACCCTCTTGACGAGAGCTTTCAAACGAGCTACTGCACAAGCGACAGCAACCAGCATGGGCTGAGATCGAAGCACTTGAAGTCATTGCTCATTGTACTTCAATACTAGGAACTTCTCATGTATGCGTGTGCTTGCATGTGCATGTGCGCATTTATGTCTATATGTATGTATATATGTAT
>WBZZ01001994.1:42500-45000 GCA_019918135.1 Paulinella micropora
AAAAACAAGAAAAAGAAAAAGAAGAATAAAATATGAAACAAAGAAAGCAAAGATAGAACAAGAAAACAGAAGGAAAAACACAACCAGACAACCAGATAGAGGCAGGGGAGACAGCACAATAAGAGATAATAAGGCAAAGGCAGGATGCAGAGATCAGACACAACCAACGTAGGGCGCAAGTGTGGTCGATTGTCAGTCAGTGAGACAGTCCTTAAGGAAACTGTAGCACCTAACGCTTTTTTTTTTTTTTTTCTTTTTTTTTTTTTTTTTTTTTTTTTCTTTTTTTTTTTAGTAAGCAAGGTAAGAGAAAGAGACGAAAGAAAAATAAAGAAGAGCCTAATTCAAATGAATTCTGGTTTTTTTTTCATTAAGCAAGGTTTAATGAGAAAGAGACGAAAGAAAAATGAAGAAGAGCCTAATTTTTTTTTTTTACTGTGAGCAAGGTTCAATGAGAAAGAGACGAAAGAAAAATAAATAAGAGCTTAATTCAAAAGATTTTTTTTTCTCCATAGTAAGCAAGTTTAATGAGAAAAAAAGAAAAAATAAAGAAGAGCTTAATTCAAATGAATTCTGGTTCCAATGAACGACAGTACAAGCTCATGAGGAAAACTGGAACAAAGGTTCAACAGAAAGCTCCTGGAAAGAACAAAAAGGACGAGAAAAGAGAGAGAGATAGAGAGAGAGAAAGAAAGAAAGGGACAAATAGAAAAAAGAAGAACAAGGTGAAAAAAAACAGAGAACGAAGAAAAAAACCACGAAGAACGATAAAAAACAAAACACAAACAATAACAGAAACAAAAAACAAAGAAACAAAAACAAGACAAAAAGACAACAACAGAAGCAACGACAAACACAAACAAACACAAAGCCAGACAGGGGCAAGGGAGACGATACTGTACTATAAGGCAAGAGCAGAAGGCGCCGGCAGAGGTCAGACATAACCAACATAGGGCGCAAGTGAGATCAATTGACAGTCAGATTTTTTTTTTTTTTTTTTTTTTTTTTTTTTTTTTTTTTAATCTGCCTGTTTCAATTGTTCTGGAGTTTGGATAATGTCTGCTGAGCAAGTGTTCACGTACAATTCCTTTTCATTTTGTGGTTGATTGATTGCTAGAAGGATCTCTAGAAAACTCGCTTTGCCCCTTTTGTTCTTATTTATGACAAGATACCACGGGCTTAGTCAACAAAGTCCTAGTTTCAGAAGTCATACATACATACATACATACATACATGCATACATACATACATACGTACATACGTACAAGCATACATACTTGCATACATACATACATACGTACATACGTACAAGCATACATACTTGCATACATACATACATACATACATACATACATATATATGTACATACATACATACACACACACGAATATATACATATATATATGTGTGTATATATATATACCAACGTAGACACACACATACACACATACATACATACATACAGACACACATACATGTTTGCTTGCTATGTCTTTGCTTTCTAGACAGAGTGGTGGACTGCAAGACAAGAAGGAGAAGCTCCAAGACAGCTTGACAGCTGTGCACAAATGTTACGATCCAGGCCGCACCTGCTTCCGAGATCCAAATGGGTAGATCCTATGTATGTATGTATTTATGTATGTATTGTATTGTATTGTATGTACGTATGTATGTATTGTATTGTACTGTATTGTATGTCCGCTTCTGCTTCCGAGATCCAAATGGGTAGACCTATGTACGTATGTATGTATATATGCATGTATGTATGTTTTGTATTGTATTGTATGTCCGCTTCTGCTTCCGAGATCCAAATGGGTAGATCCTAGGTACGTATGTATGTATATATGTAAGTATGTATTGTATTGTATTGTATTGTATTCTATGTATGTATGTATGTATGTATGTAATGTATGTATGTATGTATGCGCTTCTGCTTCCGAGATCCAAATGGGTAGATCCTATGTATGTATGTATGCATGTATGTATTGTATTGTATTGTATGTACGTATGTCATGTAATGTATGTATGTATGCATGTATGTATGTATGTGTGTATGCATGTATGGTATTGTATGTATGTATGTATGTATCTATGTATGTATGTATGTACGAATGTATGTACGAATGTATGTAATGTATGTATGTATGTATGTATCTATGTATGTATGTATGTATCTATGTATGTATGTATGTATGTATGTATGTATGTATGTATACATATATGTATGTATGTATGTATGTTGCATGCATGCATGCAGGTATGTATGTACCTATGCACCTACGTACGTACGTATGTCTGTCTGTCTGTCTGTCTGCAGACTGTTAATATATATATATTATTATTATTATTATTATTATTATTATTATTATTGTTATTATTATTATTATTATTATTATTATTATTATTATTATTATTATTATTATTATGTATGATACATGATGTTTATATGTTTATAATAATAATAATAATAATAATAATAGTGCTTCTCTGTCAATGGCTGATG
>WBZZ01001994.1:50000-75707 GCA_019918135.1 Paulinella micropora
TGCCGCTGCTGGTGAGGAATCCGATGGTCGCATCCCGCCCCCCCCCCCCCCCCCCCCCCCCCCCGCCGGCCCTTCTCAGTCCTTCTTAGCGCACATAGCCCCTGCCATCTACCCGCCTCCTCTCCCCCCCCCCCCCCCCCCCCCGCCCTCTCTCTCTCTCTCTGCTGTAGGTGGGGCACAAGTTTGGGGAGTTCGCGCTGACACGCAAGCGGCCCATCCACCCCATCTCAAAAAAAGAAAAGGCCAACAAGTAGGACCCTTGGGGTACCTCGTGCCTGTACCAGCCTTGTCAGCTGTCCACGCGATAAACTTACCTGTTGCACATCACTAGCCACGTTTAAGTTCCAATTTTTCTCTCAGATTTCAAAGTTTAGCGTCCAAAAAATCAGGGAAATTTTCGCACGCTTTTGGAAAATCTGACAGCACAATTAGAACGTGAACGTTTCCATTAGTATCGTGGTTCACTTTGGAGGATTGGGGGGGGGGGGGGGGGGGGGGGGGGTTGTTGCCGGTTCGTGGCGCCACTGCTGTGCATGATCTTGATATTAAATATTAAATACACTGCACCACCAACTGGTCCGCTTCCCGTGACAGGTGGCATATGACAGTCACCGTGACTCAGTCACTAGTTACACATCGGAGTCCCCGCGCTTGACAAATATGGACGTCAATTTGAAATCACTGAGCAAGAATAGTTTCGTTGCCTCCTATCTCTCCGTTCGACCTTGCATTGGAGCCGGACCCCGGCCGTCCTAACTCATGACTATTTATTAATACAATATCATTGATTTTATAATATTAATAGAAAAAGCTCAAAACTTGTTAGTGGTACTTCAGTTGTTGGAAGATGTTAATACCCGTAGTCAACTTGATTTGCCTTTTGACAGCTATTCACAAGCCTTTGAGATGGTATTAATATGCATTTCATTTTATACCACCGGGCCCGGGTATTGGTCGACACTAATACTGAGTGTAATCATCATTCACTCCGAGTCGGGCATCGAACTTTCACAAACAAGGGTCAAATGGATTAAGGCTGATCAAATTCAAAAGTTTAGAACTTATGATGTTATAAAACAAAAATGATCATCCGTTGTACTTTCAAGCTATCACTGAGTGGCAGCTGAGTCACGAATAGTGATTACAAAATAAATACTACGTGACTACTGAACTTGATACTGACTCAGCCGGGACTGAATCGTTCGGCAGAGTCCGAATCATTGATCACAGTTCTATATATATATATATATATATATATATATATACTATGATATATATATATTGTACTAGATCATCATGATCGGTTGCATTAGATGATGACTCGGCCATCATGTGATATTTCTTTGAAAGTCAAGTTAAATTTTTTCAGTATGGGGCCCGATGTCTTTATCTTTCAAGCACGATCAGTGAGTATTATATAAGTCACGGAATCATCATCAAGTTCAAGTTATTTTATTAATACAGCTTCAGGTTGAAAAGAATATATTTAATGCCTATCCTTTTACTCAACCAATCCAAACCACTTCGCTAGTAACCCAATTCTCTGTTATTATATAAATATTAGATCAAAGATAGTGGAAAATGTATTATCAGTGTGGGAGACTAGCGGAGCCATTTAACAACCAAGGCAAACACCAGCCAATGCCCGTGGTCCTGCCTAACGATGCCATCAATATATTCCTGTCTCAAAAGTGTAACTGTCACTTCTAGTAATATTATCGCTACCCGGTTAAGAGGGTTATTAATATTAACGGCCTCTTATTGTATCTGGACTGACACAAGGGTATATTAAAGTAGCACATATTTACCTATCTGCGCCTACAATCCCCCCTCCCCTCCACCGACTTCCTTGCATTGATCACATATGGCTGAAGATCACCGCAACGGACTCCTTCTACGACATCCACGGTGTACCTGTACGCGAGCGTAGCTATGACTGCACCGTTGACCTCCCTCGGAACTACTTCAGCAATAGTTCCTTGACCATCTACTACAACAACCCGGGCGATGGAAGGTTCTTTGACACCGTCATCCGAGAACATTGGATGGGATTGACAAATTGAGGATAAAGGTCACCTCAGGCAGGTGCACTCTAGGCAGCTCTCGCGAAGCCGACAGAAACCTCTCCAACTATCTTCGGGAGGCCCACAACTGGTCTGACCCCGGCAACCCGGATGTCGCCAATATGACGTGGTCCACAACGTTTCAATGGATCCGATACGGCAACGTGGAATGGATCATAGCACAAATCGCTATTTTTCTCATCGCCAGTCAAACCGGCCTCCGCCAGCCGCGAGATCCACGTAGTCCACCACCCCATGGACACTATCCCATGCGACTACGACATCGTCAACCCGAATTTGCGAGAGAAACATCTACGAGGCCACCCCATCGGCGTCCCGTGCACTCGCCTGGGTGAAAACTTCCATCCTAATCCCCACATCCGGAGATGGAGGGCGGACAACAAATCAGCGGCTTTGCCGGACGACGAACACACCCCTGCGGGACGCTGGATCAACCTGAAGTCAGCCGAAAGTACGGATCGCCTCCGCCATTTTTACTGCGAAATGAAGATGTCCGAGACGGATCTCAAGTTCGAGACCCTTCTGAACCTTCCTCTTCCAGTTAGAACGCTGAGCCCGTGGGAAACACGCGGACACTACCGCATCGGCTACCCCTTCGGTGAGTTCATCGACCCAGGATTCGACGTGTGCCCGATCACCGCCGAACAGCCCGGAGCACTAGGGTCCAGCGCGCGCCCGATCGACGTTGACTTGGATGTGGACAACATACAGTTCGCCGCACTGCTCCCGGTTTCAACGCCAGCTCTACCAGTTCGAGCTCTAGCTCGGGCCCGGCGCCTACCAGCACCTTAGGACCAGCTTCCGCTTCGGCCCCCATTACCCGGCCCAGAGTACTGCAAGCACATTGCCTGCACCTACTACACCCAGAGTCCCAAAGACAGGCTGTAGTACCAGACCGCCGACTCCGCAGCGTTGATGGCACGTTGACAGACCTTGCCGACCTAAGGTAAGATTTGCAAACGCGTCCGATGTGTGGAAGCCAGACCGAAAGAAGTTACTCCTCATATTTGGATGACAAGAATCATCAGGGGGGGAAGGTGTAGAGCGAAATTCAAAATTCAAATTTGATAATTAAATCCGAAGTCAAATTCGAATTTCGCACAGTATCCAAAACCAAAATCATTCGGAGTAACGCCTACAGTTACATTTCTCTCCTTCGATCTCCTATATAATATTATACGATCCCAAGAAGGAAGAGGAGCCATCAACCTCGAGCCAAACCTCGACAGCCCACATATTCCTTCCGCTCACATTTACCTCTCTACTCCTAATAAACGGGGGTTATCGGATAAACCAGTAGTGCTGTAAAGCAAAGCAGCGTTCTCGTGTCGGGAGTTTGAACACGTAGCGTTGGTATGATGTGGTGCCGAATCCAGGGATCATGGTGCATTGGCCTGAGGTCGGGGTCTCCATACAACACCAGGGGAACAGCAATGCACCTTCGGCGAGTACGTCCAGAACGGTGTTCCGAGGCGTTACTTCTTATGTGCTACCGAGTCGGACGATAAGTCCAAGATGCGATGACACCTTATATCCCCATGGGCGATGAAGGGGATGATAGGACGTACCGGTGTAGAAGTAATCCACGTCTCCGGTGGGCTCCACGTGGCGACCGACGAGGGCCGAACACACAAGTTGTGCCGTGCTTCGTCCATGCGCCGGGCCGAAGTGGAAAATGATGGCGTTTAATCCGGATTGGGGGAAGCTGTACATCATGCTGGAGCCTCTCGGTTCGTTGAGAATTCCTTCTACTGAATCCGGCGAGAGCCCGTCTGTTTGAGTCCGCAACAGACGATGGGGTGTGCGGTTAGGGACTCTGAGTAGGCATAGGGCTTCGGTGTTGACGACGCCGATTGGGTCTGACCGTCAGATAAAAGGGCAAGTCCCAGTGTGAATCCAGATGTCGCGGAAGGTATCCGGGTCCATTTCGTGAGGCGTATTACGAGGCGGCCAATAGTGCTGCATGAGGCGCGTAGGCAGGTCGCGACTAAGATTGGGCGTAGCATAAATGAAATTCAATCGGACATCATCTTCGCCCCAGGGGGTGCGTCCATACATCTGGCGAGGGTCGGTTCGTAAAAAGGTGTACATGTGACTCTGTTGGGTGCGGTGCGTGGAGTCGGAGCCACCGTCTTCGTGCTAGATGACGAGCTGGATGACGAACTCGAGGATGAGCCCGATGATGAACTCGAAGATGAGCTCGATGATGCGCAAGGATGAGCTCGAAGATGAACTCAAAGATTACCTCGATGATAAGCTCGAGGATGAGCTCGAAGATGAGCTCGATGATGCGTTCCACTGAGTAAAAGTTTATGCCAAGAGCGGAAAGGCTATGAAGTTATAGTGATCAATGTGCGGGAAGAACATAAATCCCGCGGATGCCCATCTGATCTCATTCTCCGGTGGCGGGATCTGGTAGGTCCCACGGTCATCGTCTGCCGTGCGCAGTAACGCTCGTTCCACTCGGGGATGAACCCATCGATCGGCGCGAGTGTGTAAAGTGGCATTGTCGGGCCATAGGCCTTGGCTGGTGATCAGCTGTTCCTGGAGCCAGTAACCAAGGTGTAGGCATCTGGGGTGCGTACCGGCGAGGCAAACGGAAGCTATCGTCGGGAAGTAGTTGGCGTATATTTCCTTGACAATTCACAGGTCTCCATCCATACCAGGAGTGATTCTGGTAGGGCGCGTAGGGTTGGTCGGGCTGTGTCCGGTACTGGCCGAACCGAATGGTAGGTCTCAGGTCGAACCGGGCCCACGTCTAGGACGACCGATGGAGTGGCGACCTCAGTTTGCAGGAGATGTATGGTGTTACCAATGCGGCCGCGGTCAGCTGGTGTCGTTGGCTGAGGTTCAAATGCTTGGAGTGAGCGGAGGGAGAACTCATCCAAGGGGCCGCGTCCGACGAAGGGGGACACGTTGGCACCAGAGGCCGGTGCGGAGTCGTCTGATGGCAGTCTAAGTAAGTCGCTGACGGGTTGAACACTCCGGACCGAAGATGGCACTGCTGGCGCGGGTCCCGAGCAGGGAGACGACGGGTTGTCTTCTGCAGACTTCCTTTCTCGACCTGGTGTCGATCTGCCGGTCCGACATGCGATCGGCTGGGTCGGCAGCGGGGGTACCGGAGTCGGTGGGGCCTGCTTGAGGTCGCCGATAAGGGCCCGACTGATTTCAAACACAGGTAAGCAGTCGGCAATCACAGGCGCCGTCGCTCCTCGTGATGATGAGGATGATGATGACGACGATGATGACGAAGCCAAAGATGGTCCGATCGGCAGCAGTGGCGACGGCCGAGGATGGCGAATTCAAAATCGACGTGGATGATGCTGCGTAACTTAGGGAGCGTCGCGTTGACGAGGCCCTGCCTTGGAATTGAGCGAGCTGTTGTCGTGCCAGTTCGTCTTCCCGTTTCCAGGCTGAGTTCAACCACCATGTAGTCGAAGGCATTGGTGCCACTTAAGAGGAAGGTGTAGCCTTCCATTCCCGGGCGGATTCACTCGTGCCAGGGGTAGCCGTCGCAGTAGCCGAAGGGGCCGGTGACTCCTCTGAGCTTGGGGATGCTTCCACCTTTCGTCGCTTGGAGGACGGCGGCGGAGTGCGTTTGTCTTTCAGGTGCCCTCCACGGTGGCGTGTGGTGACGTTTTGCGTCTGCGAGGGTGTGGGGTGGCTGATTTTGTCCTCGTCACCTCGCTCGCTTTCCGTCTCGACCAGACTGAGTTCGACTTCTTCTTCTTCTTCCTCAGCGGCCTTCTTGTCTGGTTCGTCGCGACGGTCTCTTCGTCGTCTTCCTCGTCATCCTCTTCTTTGACGTAGCCGTCGGCAGGCGATGGCTTGCCCATCATGAACAGGTTGACGTGGCGACCGTAGAGGTGGGCGTTCGAGGTGGACAGGAGGTCGTGTGAAGTCGAAGGGAGTTGCAGACTGGGACGGCGGTCGATGATTTTGTTGAACTTGGCTATCGGGTAGGACGTTTCCTTTACCAATGTAGCGGGGCGGAAGTCGTAGCTAACCGTGGCCAATTGCAGATCACCGACCTGTAGTGGCGTCTCGAAGAGGTGGAACTCGGTCTCGTAGACGATTTGCTTGGAGGATGGCTTCAGGGGCATGTAGTCCGTGGGCCTGATCGCTTGCGCGTCGTCGATAGAGAGGTTGAGTTGGGCCGCGACCTCGTTGGCAAGAAGCAAGTGCATACCATCGGGGAGGTGGTTTGAAATGTAAATCGTGATGGCATGAAGCGGAGACGTTGGGGTAGCCGAGACAAATAGTTCAATGCCTTCAGCAAGGACGACGGCATTGATACCCACGGAGGAGCGTGCGTCGACGGGTGGAAGAGACACGGTCTCGAATCCATGGTGTAGTACCCACTCGAGGAGGGCCACGCCTTTGCAGTTGCATGCGGAGTCCAAAACGCACGAAGTCTTACCGTGATGGCCGAAGGGATTTGCGTACGTCGATGCTTCCACAGACGACCGTTGGGATCGTGCAGATGTGAATTGGACGCCGTGTTGGCCGAGGAGATGGACGCGTCGTCATGCATATGTGGAACGCCCGAGGCGGATTGCGCGTGGCGGCCGAGGATGGCTTCCAGTTGCAATGTTTGCCCTCGTCCTGACAACGTTGCTGGCGAAGCTTGCATTGATCGAACGAATGTTTCGGGGTCTGGTCTTGCTTGAAGAACTGGTTATGTTCCTTGCAATAGGCACATGGAAGACGAGCTTGACGATGAACTCGATGACGAACTCGCAGGAGCCGGAATCACGGTTACTTTTGTCGCGGAGGCTCCACCTTGGTCCTCCGCGGAGTGGCTTGCACCGGCAGCGAGCAAGGTCGAATACGTTTCTTCCGGAACGGAGAAGAGGGGGCTCAGCGTTGTACCCAACGAAATGCGAGTCGTTGAACGTACGGGTGTCGAGGTGGTGGGCACTGGACCTGATAAACCAGTCGAGGTGGTCGACGGGGTAGTTGTCGTCTGCGTTGGGAAGGCCGGCATAGGTCCAAGGAGGCCACTCATCGGTCGAAGTGGCGACGCGAAGGCTGGGTCCGACGTAGACAGAGTGCGACTGACCAGTGGGGCTTGTGGGCGTGCTGCAAAGAGTGATTCCAGTGGTGGAAGCGGTTCACGCCGGGGCAGGGGTGATGCTCCACTCGCTAGGCTACCAGGGCGAGCAAATGAATCAACTGGAGTCATTGGAGGTACCCGACTGGTCGGGGCCAATGCTGTTGCACTAGCAGGCATCGCTACTAGGGTAAAGGCGATGATTAGGTAATACCCGGTCACTCACGGACCTAATACCTTAGACGCCGGTTTGCTGAGAGATTCCGTTAGAAGCCACGATACTAATCGACACTTTTAATCCGCACGTAGATAGCAGAACTGACAAACTCAAAGGTAATAATGAAACTGAAATAAAGTCCGCACGACTGTAATTATTACACAATGGTCAGAGTCCAATTCTGAATGCCAATATGGACCGTTACGTCCGTTACAATTATTAACTAGAACTATACGGATAAATTACTTACCAGTCACAAATTAACTACCAAAAGTAAAACGTAATTGTCCTACCAACGCTCCCCCTTAGTTCTATGTCGATAATGTAAGTTATAAGTAATCAATACATCTACAATTAATAACTATTGCATATTGCGATAATGGCCCTTATTTGAGGTTGAGAAACTGAAATGATAGTCACAGCTTGACAACCTTAAATAATAGTTAAGTCTCAAAACTGAAAAATTGCCAATCCTGTTCTGTTCTGCCTGCCTTCGCTTCATTGCCGTAATGGCATCTCGTAATGGCATCTATTTCAGGTTGAAAAACTGAAATGATAGTCACGGTTTGACAACCTGAAATAATAATTTCGATACGATTAAAACAATAGCAGTAGGTCCTTACAGTATGACCTCTTCATCACGTGAACTGAATTACATTACTGACTCAATGAGTCCAATATAATTAGTTAAATTTGCCATTCCGCCAATAAAAACTACTCCCGCCGCATTCCGCTCCGTCGGCATATGCTCTTCTTCCGCTCTTGCCGCGATCAACGACCGATGGTGGATAATCCACGCGCTTCGTTCCCGCGCTCGACTTCTACTTCAACGGAAGCAATGCCAAAAGATGCCGCTCGACTACCTGCGCAAAACACTTCCTGCACACTTCAAAGAGAGAAAACTCACAAAACAACAACATGAGTTGACTTTGCGTAAGTTTCCGTATTTTGCGTGAGTTCGCAGACTTGAGATGTAAAACTATGGATCAAGTGTTACCATAAATTTACTAACGAGATATTCGAATTGGTCCTTAGGAACATGTTTGGTTAATACGTCTGCTATTTGTTTCTTAGTTCCTATCTTTACAAACTTAATCTCATTGTCTCTCTGTGCATGATGAATGAAATGCAGTTCTAAGGGTAAGTGTTTAGTACGCGGTCCTGACATTCCCCTCTCTGCTGCTAAGATAGTCTGTGCATTATCTTCGTCAGCTCTATCGGCCCTTTCTGTGCTATACCTAACTCTTCTGTGATGTGTCTGATAGCCAATCCTTCTCGTATGCACTCTGCTGCTGCGAAAATTTCTGCGTCAATTTAGAACTAGTGCAATTCTAGTCTGTCGTTTCGATAACCAAGCTACCGGGTCTCCACCCCGAAGCACTATATAACCTGTACGTGACTTTCCAGTTTTCTTACAGACCTTATGCGCAGCATCTGGCCATAAAGTAATCTTGGGGTACGTCCTTCCTTCTTGTGGCGATCTAGGCCCGTGAAATGCAATACCGCGATACGAACTTTTCAGATATCTGAAGATCCTACCTAGTAAAGCATAAGCAAGTCCTGGATTTACTGCTTGCATCACGCTAGCTGCATTCAGTGCTTGATCAGCATCTGGACGTGTCATCTTAGTTAGAAACAAAAGTTTACCTACCAAACTAGGAATTGAATGCTTTCTTAGAGCGCTTGTTTCTCCCATAGGTTCTGGCTCATGTTCTGCACTAGGAGTGCTTACTAGTCTAACATAGGCATATCCTACATTCTTTAAAATCTGTTTCTGATACTTCTTCTGATGCAATAAAATGCGTCCTCCTTCCTGAACTATCTCTATTCCTTTGAACTCTTTAGCCACTCCCAAACGCTTAAGAGGATAAAACTTTTCTAGTTTGCTAGCGAAACGGTCATACGCTTGTTCGTTAGGAGCTGAGAAAATAAGATCATCTACATGGAAAATACCAACTGTAGCATCTCTTGTTGGCTTGCCTTTTTCAACGAACATACATAAATCTGAGTCTAGTAACCTGAATCCTAATTCCTCTAACTTAGGGGCTAAGATCCCATACCATCTCCTACCAGCTTGCGGCGCGCCATACACCATCTACTCTCCATATCATGCCTTTATGCTCTTCACTTTTTATCCCATCGGGTGCATAAGCATAAACAGGATCATGCATTCGTGCAATTCAGATAAGCATTTTTGAAGTCTATACCGTATAGCTTATGTCCATGCCATGCTGCAAGCTTAGACAAAAAGAGTAATGAGCGATGCGCGGCACAGGACACAAATAATTGATCTGGGTTATAGCTAACTCCTGGCTCTAGCATTTCTCCCCGCAAAGCTAACCTTGACTTAATGAACTTAGGTCCTTTTTCGTCTAGTTTGACTTTATGTACCCATGTTAGTCTCACTATTTTTACTCCTTTTTCTTTCGCTTCCTTAGGGCTTACCCACGTGTAAGTGTTAAAAGACTTTAGAGCTTCAATCTCTTTATCCATCCCTGCTTTCGACTCTGTCGCAGTTAATCCCTCATCAACGATTGCCTTTGGTACCTTCAATGTCAGGTACAGTAACGCAGTGGTTTGATCCTCTACGATACTTTCTGCGGACATCTCGGGATGCTCTAGTTCTCCGACGGGTCTTATCCTATCTATCCGATACTTTCTAATTTCGCTATTTAACATCTTTTCTACCTGACCGTCGTCAAAGACTACGAAGTGACTGGGCTTAGGCATCTTGCGGACTTTAAGTCGACGTCTTTCTCCCTTCTCGCATGGTTCTAAGACTTTTCCTTCTCTCTTAACTGATTGCCAGTTGTCTCCATATTCTTCCTTTGCCCATTCTTCTCCGAAAGCTACTCCCGGCACACTAACTCTCTCTCTCTCTCCTGTCAATGTAGCTGCTTTTACTGCTGCCTTCTTTTCTGGCCAGTGGAGGTGGTTGTGTAACTGGTGTCCTAACCTTTGTTTCTCGCCTCCCTCTTACTATGTTAGCTGATGTGATATTGTCACTTTGCTCCCAAGTGAGGCCCTTTGTGGGCGCGTCTCCCTCTACGTACCTCCTACTAGGGTGGTCTGCTTCAGGGCTTTGTGCCTCTAACGATGTGACGGGTGTTACTCCATCATCCTTATTGTCAGCTAGTTCTACCTTCGACTCTGATGGGAGACCGGAATCTGGACGGTGAATGTCTTTTTCTTCCTGTAACTCCTCATGTTTGTCTAACTCCCCCTCATCTTTATGTTCGGGTTCGTCTAACGGCTGTTCTAGCTGGACGGTGTCATTACTCTCACCCTCAGATTCCTCGTAGTCCCATCTAACTTCTCTGAGTGGGTGAGCATCCTTGCCAACTACATTGTGGTTAAAGCGTACATTACGCACATTTGTGATGACCTTTCGACCATCCCAAACTCGGTAAAGTTCCTTAAATACATCGTATCCAAGTAACATTACACGCTTTCCCCTATAGTTGCCTTTGCCTACCTGCTTTCCTATGTACATTACACCTAAACATCCTATAGGCTTAAGTTGTCGGATAGCTGGCTTGTGGCCCAGACATTGCTCAAAAGGTGAGGTTCCTTTCCTAGGCCCTGTCGTGGCTTGGTAGAATGTTGTGCAATGTTGTGGCTGTGTGTTCCATTTCTGCCCAAAACTGGGGTGGTAAGTTAGCCTCATATCGCATGGCCCGGGCTGGTCCGGCTGTGATGTCGTTGACCTTCTCAGCTAATATTGGGATTGCCATCTTTATCACCTGCTAAGCAATAATGACATGACGCTTGACACCACGGACCAGAAAGAGGTATCTATCTATCTATCTAATCTATCTATCTATCTATCTATCTATCTATCTATCTACCTATCTATCTTTCTATGTTTCTTTCTTTCTTTCTTTCTTTCTTCTATCCATCTATCTATCTATCTATCTATCTATCCATCTATGCATCCATCCATCCATATATCTATCTATCTATCCATCCATCCACCTACCTACCTAACCTACCTACCTACCTACCTACCTACCTATCTATCTATCTACCTACCTACCTATCCACCTACCTATCCACCTACCTACCTACCTACCTATCTGCCTATCTGTCTCTCAGGGCTTGACTGGAAGCTCTCGTGGGGGGCAGCCTGGCCAGGCCTAGGTAGCTATCTATCTGTGTGCCTATGTATCTACCTGCCTATCTGCGCACCTATATAGCTGCCTGTCTGCATGAGAAGTTCCTATTTCTTAAGCACAACGAACAACGACTTCAAGCGCTTCGATCTAAGACAATGTTTGCATCTACAGCCTATGTTATGGCTCATTAGAAAGCTCTTGAGAGCTTTCAAACGAGCCACTACACACGCCCTCAAGATCAGAACCGGCTGAGAACGAAGAGTTTGAAATAATTGCTCTTGTGGTTAAGGACAAGGAACTTCACATGTCTGCCTGTCAGCGCGTTCTCAGGAGGTTCTCAGGCGCAGCTAGGCAACGTGGCTATCTATCTATGTGCCCATGCACCTACCTGCCTATCTTTAGCTATCTGTGTGTCTGCCTACCTACCTACCTACCTCTACCTACCTACCTACCTACCTACCTACATACATACATACATACCCACCTACCTGCCTACCTGTCTGCCTGTCAGGGCATGCACCGGAATCTCCCGCTACCCCACCCCCCCCCTCCTACACACACGCACACATATATACACACGTATGATCATTCTTCCCCCCCCCCCCCCCCGGCACTTCCAGGAAGCTGTCTAATCCTATCATATCATATGTCATATCATATCTCATCATATCATATCATATCATATCATATCATATCATATCATATCGTACAGGCAACTGGCAACATCGACCAACTTTGGTGGCGCTGCCGCTCCAGATGCTGCTACAACCGGCCAGCCAGCCGCCCCGCCAACTCTTGACCCACTGCTGGTTGGTTTCTCAACACTGAAACTACATGCACCAACCATATGTTTTTTTCTTGTTTTGTTTTTCCCGCTTATGAATTGATCAACTTCAAGCGATGCCGCCCTTTGCAAGCACGTTTGTGCATGTCATATCCACTGCGGACGATTCCCATGGTAAAACCTTCCAAATTTGAACTTGCGACTTCTTTTCAGCCCAGAGGGATGCTGCAGCGATGAGGAACAAGTCCTTGGACAGCCCTTGCCTTGAGCTTTGCAGCGCTACCACCACTGCGGTCATATCACTTCCATTAAGCGAGAAAGCTGAGATCGATTCTTAGAACTAAGTATAATATTTTGTTAAAGTTTATTAAAAAAGTTTTGTACGCAAACACTTTTGAAAAGGAAATATTATATTGTTAATGAAATTAAATTGATAGTATTTATAATTTATTTCACTAGTATTATCTAATATAAATTATTAGTTAATGACCGGGCCTGATTCAGTTAGCACAAAGTAGGACAGAATCTTATGTTGGAACGCAATTAATTTTTATTAATACTACTAATATTATAAGATTAAAAACTTCATCGCACACAGACTGGTGCGCTATCACACCATAGTGACTACTATTAATATGACTTAATACTACTAATATTATAAGATTAAAAACTTCATGGCACACAGACTGGTGCGCCATCACACTATAGTGACTACTATGACCAAACTGTGCATACATGCATATATATATATATATATATATATATATATATATATATATTACTTACTACACATACATCGCCACTGACATGCACACACGTGGTTGCAAAGGGCGGCATCGCTTGAAGTTGATCAATTCATAAGCATACATCGCCACTGTGGACTACTCAACAGGGTGTTACCAATCATGAAGGAATTTTGTTAATAATGTATTTAGTCATACCGGCCCACCCCAAGAACAATTATCTGTTTTCCTTATATCACTCAAAGCTTTGGCGGTTTAGGAAGTGAATTCAAAACTTTGGCTGTTTGCTTAGAAAGTGGAACAGTACGTTGAAGTGATGAATCATACTAAGTATTTTATTAAACAGTGATAGTAATCTCGTAAATTCAAGTGAGACAGGTCACTGCGGGATAACTAGAGGGTCGGATTTTATTATAATAAGATATGATACTCAACTTCACACGTCCGAGGCCCTAAGCGCCACAAACCCCAAACCGCCAAAGCTTTGAATCAAGTTCACCGTTACAGTTATACTCGAGTGATATAGGTCACGAAATCTTTACGAAAATATGTACTTCAATTGTCATTTGTGTGGGCAGGTATGACTAAATACATCATAAGTCAGGCAGTTGTGATTATTAATAATAAGTTATCCATTGCTCAGCCCTCCTATTCTAGTAGCAGAATAACTGCACCATCTACCTTATTACTTAGTACATTCAAGTGTCAAACCGTAGGCTCAGCAAGCGAATTTGAGTCAAGTATCAGATTCAGATTAGCATTCAGATTTTAGATTAGTGGTCAGAATTCAAATTAGTTCAATTTAACTGCAATATTTCGCAAAAATTATGCAGATTTTGTGGAAGGATATAACCGTTAAATCGAACTAATTTGAATTCTGACCAGTAATCTCAGTGAAATCTGGCCGCTAATTTGAAATCTGCACCTAAACACAAATTCTATTGCTGAGTTTGACACTTGAATGTACCCAGTAATATGTTACTAACCTGGAGTCGCATATACAATATGATGGCAACTTTCAGTATTTGTAGTCACATATTCAGAAATTAGCATGATATACTCACGGTAGGCACAGATAGGTAAAGCCTCTGATGATATGCGACCTTTTCTTATACACAGTGAGCAGAGGTATACTGAGCCTAGATGAGCTATGTCTAGTCAAGATATAGTTATCATGTGACCAGTTTCTCAAGTTCATGACACTATTTTGTGCACTGCAGTTGAAAACGATAATCACATTAAGACAAGTAACAGGTAATACTAATACATCAAGTTTGACTACACCTGATCAGTAAGATTTCTAGTCCTGCAGCCCCCGGGCCCTCAACCTCAGACTCCAGGTCCCAGTGGTTGTCGTATCTGTTCCGAAGGTGGTAGGCTCTGTGCGCCCTGACCTCCGCTGGCAGTGTGATATCCGCCATGTCGAGTAGTCTGGAGTAAGCATTGATATGCTCCTGCGAACACTGCAACAGTCGGAGCTCAAATGACTCAAGCAGCTGTCGCGGCGCTCCAGATACAGTAGTATCGAAGGGCGTGCGCGCGCTGATGGTCATTCAACCCCACCTATCCCGGCAGCGACTTGGCTTGCTCGAACAGTTGTTTCGTAAATCTCTGTGCGAACTCAGCGGCTACGCTCGTGTACGCCGGGTGATTCCCGGCAACGGGTTCTGGTGTGGTGGCCACATACTCAAACCCTCGTCGTTGATCGGCCGTGGTGTCACGCTGGATGTTAACCGAGGAACGTTGTATTAATATGCGTGATCCGGGCATCGGTAGGGCCCATATCGCTCCGGTGACATGTACGCTCTTTCCGTGAGGTGCCATGGACGGTCCGAGAGCATCTCGAAGCTCGGGTATACCACTCCGCGTTGTTTCATACCCTCACACTGCACCAGTACGATATTATCCTTTCCCGTGGGAATGTATCTCGCGGACGGATTCGACGTCGGAATGCCCCGTTCATCCGCCTCAGGTGGTGGTGGCGGTGGCAACTTAATCTTGCGAGGGTTTGCCTCAAACAATGTGGGTCTGGAACCCAATTAACCTGATTCCCTACCAACCACATCCAATATGGTTCCTGGGATGGTTTGAACGGGTTCGTTCTGAGGTTGGTTGCGTGCGCGAGCGCCGGGCATTGCAGCCTCAGTCTGCGCTCCGCGTCCGTGATATCTGAGTAAGGCGAGTAGATTCGGTGTATTCTATCGACGCCGGGTCGTATGCGTATCGCACCGGTCTTTCGTATTCCTCCCTTTCCCGTGACGGGAGCTGTAGCAAGTGTGGCTCCATACCTCTCAACATCGTTTCCGTGTGGATGCGGTAGGGCCTGAGCAAGCCAAGCGCCACACATCTAAATGACCGCAGTGGTACCTGGCCATGGTCCGAGAAGGCATATATCGGTCTGTCGATCGGCCCATACACCCCCATAATATTGTCGGTAGCATGGAAGTATGCAGTGAAGATTTCGTTCCTGCCCCAGTGCGCGGTCGGTTCAGGCGGCGGACAGCGGTGGTGCTGATACGCCAGATCCTAACCCGCGGCGGGTCGTTAGGCCGTTTCTGTTTGGGGGGGGGGGGGGTTCAGTCTGTCACTGTGTCTGTCGGGCGCGAGTATGTCGCGGTCCCCAACCTTTTGCCAGTATTGTCGGCGGAGTTCCTCCGTTCGTTCCGCCTTCGTTGGGCTCGAAGAAAGGTATGAATTCTCCTCTTTGTCCTCATCCCACGGGTAACCCGTGCCCTTAGGAGTCTGCAGCCCTTCGGGATCGACATTTTCATCCGTCGGTGGAGAGTAAAGTGTGTCCTCGGTCGGTTCATCCCCCTTGTCAGCCGATGACTTCACAGGGTTGTCAACATCTCCGACTCGACCTCATTATCTCTCCAATGGCCATGGAGATGCCGGCGTGGTCACAACACTAGCCGGAGTTGTGCCACTTGAGTATCGGGCGGGTGTGAGCGGTATGCTTGAACTGCGAGGTTCGAGTTCCAGGGTTTCGCTTCCCTGTGCACTCTTGTTGTTGTGGCTGTTTGCACCACTGTTCGGTTTTATCATTGTTGTGTGGGGTATCCCCTCTGGTGTGTTATGTGTTGGTCCGCACCTGAGGTTCCCTTCTCCAGGTGGGTCAGATTCTTCCCGTTGCCCTGCTTTGCGATGCTGGTCCGCCGCCGGGCTCGTCGCCGGGGTCGTCCCCACTGGCCCATGGAGTGTTCCACGCAGGAGAGGGAAGCCGTTGTACCTCACCCGCGATTGCCTGTAATCCCAGGTGTACTATCAGTATCACCAGGATCGAAGCCTCGCAAGCCGGGAGGAATCCCAAGTACTGCTCCACCAGATGTCCAGTGTCGAACATACACCAGCAGGTGCCTATATCACGTATGTACCCATGAGTCTATATGTATGTATGTATGTATGTATATCAGCCCAGGCACAACGAGCAATGTGCAGTGTCTGTTGTGTTCACACGTGTCGGTGTTCGACTTTCTGCTTGTTTCGAACGCGGGTCAACAGCGTGACAACGCGGGTGCACCCGTGTCCCGATCATCTTTGCTGTCCGCGGTTTACGCCATCGCCTTATTGCGCATGTTAAGTTCATTAGTGGGATATATATGCTTACTTATATAGGGCCGTTAGGTTCCTTAGAGCCCTCCACCCAAACAAAGAGCAAACAGGAGCGAGCATAATTTCTAAGACACTCTGTGGAGAACAGCTTATCATATACCACTCATGCCATTGCCGCGAGAGGCGGTTATGGAACTCAGGAGGAGGTGGATATGATTTGCAATGCCAACCACGTCAACCGGCATTACTGCGCGTTAACGTAGCGTAGCCGGAAGCTATTCCGACCCCTGGTGGTACACCAACTACTAGCCCGTCAAGATACCTTAGCTTCGGGGCCGTCGCACCTCACGGTAGGTAAGGCAGGGTTTTTTCCCATGTATCATGTCATGTTATTAAGCTCTCCCTTGCTATCGATATCTCTAAGAAGAATGGACTTAGATAGTATTTTAACATATGTGGGATCCAAAGCCGTGTCCCTTCTTGTGGCTAGTTTTTGACTATTGTTACCCAGTATTGGCCTTTGGATCTCGCATACTACCCGCGGTTGCTATGCTAATGAGGTGTCGTACTGCAATCTAGGCTAGGCCGCGTTTGTGCTTCTTCACCTGCCCCAATTCGGCCTTTTTGTATGTGCCTGGTGGTGGTGCCCCGATGAGATGGGTTGCTATGCCCTCGGCTGCTGTCTCATCCCACACTCGTATGGGGATTCGACCGACTGCTGTAGATCGAATGGGTAATCTAACACCATCCTAGGCCACGCCTGTATTTGCCAGGGCGTGTAGCCTTCGGACTTGTCCTTGATGCCTTTCCAGAACCTTTCGACTTCATTCGAGTCGCGGAACACCGGGTAGAATGTCCTCCCTAGTCAAGCTACGCCACGACCATAGTCTCCCTGTAAGTCCTTGATCGCCTCTTCTGCCTGCAGGTCAACGATCATTCTCATCGAACCTGAACACCTCAGTGATTATATCGGCACGGCATAATTGGTGCATTAAATTTGGTTCATCTCGGCTGTGCGATACATGGCCACCTAGCTTCCTACGGCTCGACGTCAGCCCCCCGATATCAACGCATCGCTACTGCGCCTCAATCGTCTCAGTCCCGCTTCCGCATCCCGATATCCGGCCCCGGCTGATCTCCGTCTACAATGCGCTACACATCGACGCACTTCTTTTTCATCTTCCTCTGAGGTTTAAAGAGACTCATCTTTCTCTTTTCTCCTTTTCCTTTTAGCAAGACAAGTCACTGACACATCGTCAGTCACTCATTCTATACGCAACTCTACTCACCAGTTAGGTCTGGGGGGGGGGGGGGGGTCCGAGCTATCAGACTGAGCACTTTAACGACCGGCCAAAATCACTACCGTTGATATTTTACTTTTTTTGACCCGCACGTTAGATTCTCCTCGGCTGCACGACGTTTTGACTTCACTAACTAGTTTTCGATTTCGTTCAGGAATGACTTCAAACGATCAAGTCAAAGTTCTTTTTACAAAGATTAACTATTGCCCTTTTCCCACTTTATTACCTTTTCCCCTGATTTCCCGTGAAACACGCACGTTAATGTAAATTTGTGGACAAGGCACTATGGGGACAAAACGCATCATCTATGTGATTTCATCGCAAATTTGTGATGCCATCATCAAACTTACGCTAAGTATCGTAAATTTGATGATGGAATCACATTTACGATGCCATCATCTACGTGAGCAGCATAATTTTTTTTTCAAGTGCAGTCCATAGATGATGCCATCATCTGCTGATGATCGCATCATCAAATTGACGATGCCATCATTTATAGACGCTGTCATCATCTATTGACGATGCAATCATCTACGTGATCATCGAATATATGATGGCATCATCAATAGATGACAACATTAGTTATAGCTGATGCAATCACACAAAATGGTATCTTACGTCACGCACTTCTGTAGATGATGCCATCATCTATTGATGATCGCATCATCAAATATTAATTGACGATTCCATCATCTATAGACGATGCCATCATCTATTGCCGATACAATCATTTACGTGGCATCATCAAATACATGATGACATCATCAATAGATGATAGCATCAGCTATGGCTGATGCAAGCACACAAGATAGTATTTTACGAAGTGGTGGTGTCTTCATGATCGCGTGGTCTATAGATGATGCCATCATCAAATTGATGATGGCATCGCATATAGCTGATTCTATCGTCAAACTGGTGATTTACGATCGCATCATCAATAGATGATGCCGTCATCGATAGATGATGCCATCATCAATAGATGATGCCATCATCAATTTGATGATTGCACCAGCTATAGCCGACGGAATCACATACGTATGTTATTTACGAGCGCGTCATCCATAGATGATGCCATCATCAATAGATGATGCCATCATCAATAGATGATGCCATCATCAATATGATGATTGCATCAGCTATAGCTGATGGAATCACATGAGTATGTTATTTACGATCGAGTCATCCATAGATGATGCCATCATCATGATGCCATCATCAATATATGATTGCATCAGCTATAGCTGACGGAATCACAATGTATCTTATTTACGATCGCGTCATCAATAGACGATGCCATCATCAATAGATGATGCCATCATCAATAGATGATTGCATCAGCTATAGCTGACGGAATCACATAAGTATGTTATTTACGATCGAGTCATCCATAGATGATGCCATCATCAATAGATGATGCCATCATTGGTATATGATTGCATCAGCAAAAACTGATGGAATCACATAAGTATGTTATTTACGATTGCGTCATCAATAGATGATGCAATCATCAATAGATGATGCAATCATCAATAGATGATGCAATCATCAATAGATGATTGCATCTCATATAGCTGATGCAATCGGATATAGCTGATGCAATCACATAAGTATATAGATGACGTGCTTTTACGATCGCATCGTCAATAGATGCAATCATCAATAAATGATTGCATCTCATAATATTATAGGTGATACAATCGGACATAGCGGATGCAATCACACAAGTATATAGATGACGTGCTTTTACGATCGCATCGTGATATATCGTCAATAGATGATGCAATCATCAATAGATGATTGCATCTCATATATTTGATGCAATCGGATATAGTTGATGCAATCAGATATAGCTGATGCCATCACATATGTATATAGATGACGTGCTTTTACGATCGCATCATCAATAGATGATGCAATCATCCATAAACATGTAACGGTCAAAAACTTGAAACATGATAAGGAAGAAAAAGGCAAAGAACGTTTTCGTACAGGAATTTCAAAGTTCCTGCTTCATTTTTGACCGGTTTAGTGTCAGTTCAAAAAGTCGTTTGCATTGATTGCATCACATTATGTCCCACTACAAGCAAAGACAAAAAGATAATACCTCTCTCTCTCAACATCTATCAACATCTCTCTCAACATCTCTCAACATCTCTCTCAACATCTCTCAACATCTCTTAACATCTCTCTCGACATCTCGCGACGTCTCTCGACATCTCTCGACATCTCTCAACATCTCTCTCGACATCTCTCGACATGTCTCGGCATCTCTCTCGACATCTCTCGACATCTCTCAACACATCTCTCAACACATCTCTCAACACATCTCTCCACATCTCTCCACATCTCTCCACATCTCTCGACATCTCTCGACATCTCTCGATATCTCTCAACATCTCTCGACATCTCTCGATATCTCTCCACATCTCTCAACATCTCTCAACATCTCTCAACATGTATGCAACCAAAAATAGACGTGTTCACTGCGCACATGTTTGAATTTTATTGTAGTTGCCGACCGCCCCCAAAGCGGAACCTTCAGGTCTGGGCAGCAGTACAGGACGACGTCACTACTGGGCAGCGCCAGCACCAAGCCGCACTGAAGGGAAAAGCTCGGAAAGGAACCGATCAAATCTCTTCCTCCCTCTCTCTCTCTCTCTCTCTCTCTTCTCTCTCTCTCTTTCTCTTTCTCTTTCTCTCTCTCTCTCTCTCTCTCTCTCTCTCTCTCTCTCTCTGTGTCTCTCTCTGTCTCTCTTCTCTCTCTCTCTCTATCTATCTATCTATCTCTCTCTCTCCCTCTATCTCTCTCTCTCTCTCTCTTTGTTTCTCTCTCTCTCTCTCTCTTTCTCTCTCTTCATCTCTCTTACTCGCTCTCTCGATCTCGGCTCTCTCTCTCCCACTGTGACAGGCAGTTGCACATCAAACAGAGTTAGAACGAGAGATGTGGCTTTATGAAAACCACAAGAGACAAAGGGAACAACAGTTTCGGGAGCAACTAATAAGAGAATATATATAAGGAAGCGAAGGCCTCTCTCTCTCTCTATCACATATTGCTGATGGCATCACATATTGCTGATGGCATCACATATTGCTCATGGCATCACATATTGCTGATGGCATCACAATGTTATTGCTGATGGCATCACATATTGCTGATGGCATCACATATTGCTGATGGCATCACATATTGCGGATGGCATCACATATTGCGGATGGCATCACATATTGCGGATGGCATCACATATTGCTGATTGCATCACATAATTTGCTCATTGCATCACTAGTACTAACAAGTGATTGCATTAATTGCCTTGTGCCACTGCGTTGTTGACGAAGATACCATGTGTGTTTTTGAATGCAGCGTTATGGTAAAGTGCAACAGAAAAGATCTCTTGCCCCGGGGGACAATGCCTGTGGCTACTGCAAACAGCCGGCTGCACCAGCTAGTCGATTCTGCAGTAGCTGTGCCAAACCGTACGAAGGCAAGCCACAGTCACAGCCTGCATCCGTGGAGGAGTGGTATCGCGGCCCGATTCATCTCAAGGAGCCGCCAGCAACTGTGAGCAGAGAGTGGAAGGTTCAGAAGCTGGCTCGGTCGGAATATTTGTACGTTTTGACGGCCGGCACCTTGGCAAATAATTATCCATGCAAAATTGGCTTCAAGGTCAAGGTATCTCATCCTTGTTCGAATTCTGTTCGGCAACAATATTCTGTTCTGTCGTAACTTGCCTTGCTGCCTTGTTGGCAGGTACTCGCAATACCAGACTCTTACGAAGGAGTTGAGCTGCCCTGGTGGACGGTGTTGGTCGAGGTAGTCAACATGCGTGTCAGCTAGCAATCAAAAGCGGTACTAAGTTCGCGTTGGTGCAAACCGACAGCCAGGTGGACCTGGAACGCTTGAAGAAAGTTTGGGATGGCAAGGCAAAGCCAAGAATAAAGTTTGTGTTGAACACCTCAGCGTGAATGACCTCTTGGGGTACTGGCGAGTGGACAAGAAGAAAAAAAAAGAAGGCCATGCGCGTCGTTATGGTAGAATACTTCCAGAGGGAGGGGAGGGTGAGCTGTCCAAGGCTTACAGGAGCGAGTTGGGAGAAAGTACTCAAGAAGGGCAAGGAGCATAAGCGTTTGTTGAGTTTTCAATGTAAGTAATGACTAAATAAAAACACTTTGCTTGCAAAGCCTGGAAATATAGCTGATAGGATCATCAATAGATGATGGCATCATCAATAGATGATGGCATCATCAATAGATGACCGGATCATCAATAGATGATGGCATCGTAAATAGTGTGATTTAATATGTGACTGGATCATTAAATAGATGATGGCATCGTAAATAGTTAGAATCTAAATGTGACTGGATCATCAAATAGGTGATGCCATCATCAATAGGTGATGCCATCGTCAACTGATTCTTGCGTCAATGTGTGATTTTATCGTCAACGTAAAAGTGTGATTGCATCATAAACTGATTCTATCGTCAATGTGTGATTTTATCGTCATCGTAAAAGTGTGATTGCATCATAAACTGATCTATCGTCAACGTAAAAGTGTGATTGCATCATCAAAGTGATCGCATCGCATATATGCGAAAGGATCGCATGTAGGTCCGATTCTCGTAAATTAGTCGACGGAATCAGTTTTACGCTGAAATGAGCATTTTTGTCCCCATAGTGAGGATGCTAGACTGCAGGAAAACTGTTGAGAAATCTTTTCCAAATGCAAATTTTGGACACTTGAATTTTTAAGTCGGACTTGAAGCCATCCTTCAAGTACTACTCAGCCATTTTCAAGTGACGCACCTCACCAACTCACAATCTACGTGTAGTAATCGTGTTCGTACTTTGCAACCCAAGTCTGCAAACAAGCAGAAATCTACATAAATAAACGAAGTGACCTCTCTGCTATAGTGGTATTTCACCTGCTCTCAGGAGTTAGGACTTTATGCAGCCATAGAGACTTTTAATAAGAGTTCGTTGTGTATTTATCACTTTGGGTTGTATCCAAACTCACACTTCCGAGGAGGTCGCACAATACTTTTGAAAGCAATGACGAATCATGAATCATGAAAGATAAAAAAAATCATGCTATCATATGAAAATTCTTTAAACTTACTTTCAAGTCAATTTAACTTGAAATTTTTTTAAATTTAAAAATTATTTTTTTGAGTTTACCACAGCAAAGCCATCATCAGAATGAGAGCTTTCAAACAAAAAAAACCGCACTGAAAAACCTTGTCTGGTGCCACCGCTGCGATAAGCGTTCCATCGGGCCACCGTGACTAAATCCCATCAATTTACATATGACAAGTACGGCGACGACCATCACTCAGGGCGGTTACTGAGTATTTGCATTCTATCATCTCGGGGCTGCGAGGTTGGTCGGCGGCAGTGTAAGTTCGACTCCTCGCGGCGCGCTCGGCCCGGGGGGAAGAAGTGATTATGCCGGCCCACCCGGTCACCTATACAAAAGCAATATTAATATTTAGTATATATATACCGCCGCAAGTTCCGGTCTGTCGGTTATCATTCAAACTTGTATCCTTGGTCACGGTAAAATTATCCTGAAAGTTGGTCTGGAGGCTACGAAGTCCCTACTTTACGTATTAGAGGCTAAGTTCCTCAGTCTTCATATCGTTAGGACAGTTATCGGTTATTAAATGACATCGTACTATTGTAACAATACGTTCTCGCTACAATTAAATGATAGTTTGTAGCAAGAAAGAAGAAAGAAGAAAGAAGAAAGAAGAAAGAAGAAAGAAGAAAGAAGAAAAAAGAAAGAAGAAAGAAGAAAGAAGAAAGAAGAAAAAAAAAAAAAAAAAAAAAAAAAAGAAAGAAAAAAAAAAAAAAAAAAAAAAAAAAAAAAAAAAAAAAAAAAAAAAAAAAAAAAAAAAAAAGAAAAAAGAAAGAAGAAAGAAAGAAAGAAGAAAGAAGAAAGAAGAAAGAAGAAAGAAGAAAGAAGAAAGAAGAAAGAAAAGAAGAAGAGAAAGAAGAAAGAAGAAAGAAGAAGAAAAAAGAAGAAAGAAGAAAGAAGAAAGAAGAAAGAAGAAAGAAGAAAGAAGAAAGAAGAAAGAAGAAAGAAGAAAGAAGAAAGAAGAAAGAAGAAAGAAAAGAAAAGAAGAAAGAAGAAGAAGAAAGAAGAAAGAAAGAAAAAGAAGAAAGAAGAAAGAAAAAAAAAAAAAAAAAAAAAAAAAGAAAAAAAAAAAAAAAAAAAAAAAAAAAAAAAAAAAAAAAGAAAGAAGAAAAAAGAAAGAAGAAGAAAGAAGAAAGAAGAAAAAAGAAAGAAGAAGAAAGAAGAAAGAAGAAAGAAAGAAAGAAGAAAGAAGAAAGAAGAAAGAAGAAAGAAGAAAGAAGAAAGAAGAAAAGAAGAAAGAAGAAAGAAAGAAAAGAAAGAAAGAAGAAAGAAGAAAGAAGAAAGAAGAAAGAAGAAAGAAGAAAGAAAAGAAGAAAGAAGAAAGAAGAAAGAAGAAAGAAGAAAGAAGAAAGAAGAAAGAAAAGAAGAAAGAAGAAAGAAGAAAGAGAAAGAAGAAAGAAGAAAGAAGAAAGAAAGAAAGAAGAAAGAAGAAAGAAGAAAGAAGAAAAGAAGAAAGAAGAAAGAAGAAAAAAAGAAAGAAGAAAGAAGAAAGAAGAAAGAAAGAAAAGAAGAAAGAAGAAAGAAGAAGAAGAAGAGAAGAAAGAAGAAAGAAGAAAGAAGAAAGAAGAAAAGAAGAAAAAAAAAGAAAGAAGAAAGAAAGAAAGAAGAAAGAAGAAAGAAGAAAGAAGAAGAAGAAGAAAGAAGAAAGAAGAAAGAAGAAAGAAGAAAGAAAGAAGAAGAAAGAAGAAAGAAGAAAGAAGAAAGAAGAAAGAAGAAAGAAGAAGAGAAGAAAGAAGAAAGAAGAAAGAAGAAAGAAGAAAGAAAGAAAAGAAGAAGAGAAGAAAGAAGAAGAAGAAAGAAGAAAAAGAAGAAAGAAGAAGAAAGAAGAAAGAAGAAAGAAAAGAAGAAGAAAGAAGAAAGAAGAAAGAAGAAAAGAAGAAAGAAGAAAGAAGAAAGAAGAAAGAAAAGAAGAAAAAAGAAGAAAGAAGAAAGAAGAAAAAAAAGAAGAAAGAAGAAAAGAAGAAGAAAGAAGAAAGAAGAAAGAAGAAAGAAGAAGAAAGAAGAAAGAAGAAAGAAGAAAGCAGCAAGAAGAAAGAAGAAAGAAGAAAGAAGAAGGAAGAAAGAAGAAAGAAGAAAGAAGAAAGAAGAAGAAGAAAGAAGAAAGAAGAAAGAAGAAAGAAGAAAGAAGAAAGAAGAAAGAAGAAAAGAAGAAGGAAGAAGAAAGAAGAAAGAAGGAAAGAAGAAAGAAGAAAGAAAAGGAAGAAGAATAAGGAAGAAGAAGAAGAAAGAAGAAAGAAGAAAGAAGAAGAAGAAAGAAGAAAGAAGAAAAGAAGAAAGAAGAAGAAGAGAAAAAGAGAAAGAAGAAAGAAGAAAGAAGAGAAGAAGAAGAAGAAGAAAGAAGAAAGAAGAAAGAAGAAAGAACAAAGAAGAAAGAAAAAGAAGAAAGAAGAAAAAGAAAGAAGAAAGAAGAAAGAGGAAAGAAGAAAGAAGAAAGAAGAAAGAAGAAAGAAGAAGAAGAAGAAAGAAAAAGAAGAGAAAGAAGAAAGAAGAAAGAAGAAAGAAGAAAGAAGAAAGAAGAAAGAATAAAGAAGGAAGAAGAAAGAAGAAAGAAGAAAGAAGAAAGAAGAAAGAAGAAAGAAGAAAAAAGAAAGAAGAAAGAAGAAAGAAAGAAGAAAGAAGAAAGAAGAAAGAAGAAAAAAGAAAGAAGAAAGAAGAAAGCAGCAAGAAGAAAGAAGAAAGAAGAAAGAAGAAGAAAGAAGAAAGAAGAAGAGAAAGAAAGAAGAAAG
>WBZZ01001995.1:0-2500 GCA_019918135.1 Paulinella micropora
AGGCTGGACGATCTAGCGAAGCAGGCCCGCGAGTTCCTCCAAACACAGCGCGAGAAGAGGTTGGAAGCTTTGAGAGAAGCGCATAAGCAACACGCACGGGAAGAGATCGAAGAGGCCCTGCAAGAGGTGCGGGAGCAAGCGGAGGGCTTCGACCTGAGGCAACACGCATCTGCCACCTCGCTCCCCATCACCCAAAAAGAATCCATGCTTGCTGAGTACTCCGCTACTTTGGCTGTGCTGGGCTTTGCTGACTTGGTGGAGGAGGTCAAGATTTGCTTGAAGGCTTGTCAAGAAAGCCGCGTGTCTAACTTTCAGAGCGCGCAAGCTGCCAACATTGCGACCTTGCTGAAGAATGCCGGTTCGGTTGAAGAGACCAAGGAAGAGGGAGAAGCACACATACGCAACGGAACCGCGCCACCAGATCCTTCCAAGCTGCCTCCCACGCAGCTTCAACTCAAGACGGTGTGGATTCCTGCGCTGAAGGCGCAAGGGAGCGATCCGGCCTTGATAGCGAGTATCCAGACTTTCTTGGAGCAGCAGCTGCAACAGCGCAAGGAGCAGGACAAGCGTGTGCTGACGCAGGCCTGCAAGACAGCCCTCAACCAAGCCAAGAAGGCAGCTAGCGAGCACCTGAAAGCGGGCTTGATTTCCGATATGTCCGAAATCGAGCGGAGACTTCAGCAGGAGTTCATCCCCAGATTGGAGGTATGTAATGTATTTTTATGTATGTATGTATGTATGTATGTATGTATGTATGTATGTATGTATGTATGTATGTAGGTATGCATGTATGTATGTATGCATGTATGTATGCATGTATGTATGTATGTATGTATGTATGTATGTATGTATGTATGTATGCATGCATGCATGCATGCATGCATGCATTATGTATGTATGTATGTATGTATGTATGTATGTATGTATGTATGTATGCATGTATGTATGTATGTATGTATGTATGCATGCATGCATGCATGTATGTATGTATGTATGTATGTATGTATGTATGTGTGTATATATGTATGTATGTATGTATGTATGCATATATATATGTATGTATGTATGTATGCATATATATATGTATGTATGTATGTATGTATGTATGTATGCATGCATGCATGTATGTATGTATGTATGTATGCATGCATGTATGTATGTATGTATGTATGTATGTATGTATGTGTGTATGTATGTGTGTATGTATGTATGTATGTATGTGTATGCATGTAGGTATGCATGTATGTATGTATGTATGTATGTATTGTGTATGTGTGTATGTATGTATGTATGTATGTAGGAGCTGGACCTAGTGGAGGACGCAGCGATCGCACAAGGTATGTATATATGTATGTATGTATGTATGCATGTATGAATGTATGTATGTATGTATGTATGTATGCATGTATGCATGCATGCATGCATGCATGCATGTATGTATGTATGTATGTATGTATGTATGTATGTATGTATGTATGTATGTATGCATGTATGTATGTATGTATGTATGTATGTATGTATTTATGTATGTATATATGTATGTATGTAGCTTTTCTGGACTCCCAGGCCAAGCAGCGTGAGCACCTTAGCAGACACACCCAGAAAGCCATGGCTGGGCAGCCTGCCCACCTGGCCGTGCCCATGGGCGTCAAATCGGTGCGGGCAAGCATCCTGGCGCTGGACGAGAAAGCTAAGCCTAGCGTGGTGGCGATCGCCCGTGAGGCGCGGACGTTGTTCAACAATGAAGGGTCGCGCAGACTGGTGGAGTTCGCTAAGCAATCCATGGACAACAAAAGCAACAAGGACAGGTCCGCCAAGAACAAGGAGGGCTTGGCGTTGTTGAAGGAGTCCTTGCTATCTCGTCCTCGCTTCGCCAAGATGGTGGAATACTCCGTCAAGTGCATCACCAACATGTGCGTGGACGAGTTGACGACTGCCGACATCATCGACGAGGGAATCGTAGAAGCTTTCGCGAGGATCGCCAAGCTGAACCCGTACAACGAGCGCATACAACGCTGCTTGAACGACGCTCTCATAAGAATGGCCAAAATCTCTCCGGACGTGGCTGCAGAGGTGGCGAAGCATTTTGGTGCAACTCCCTTGGTGCATAGTCTAAAGAGACACAAGGAGGCTCAGACCTTGCTCTCGACATGTACCACCATCTCCTGCTTAACCAAACCCGAGCCGGAATTGACCGAGTCGGTAAAACAGTTCCGAGAGGCGGGTGTCATTGAGGTATCTATCTATCTATCTATCTATCTATCTATCTATCTATCTATCTATCTATCTATCTATCTATCGATCGATCGATCGATCTATCTATCTATCTATCTATCTATCTATCTATCTATCTATCTATCTATCTCTATCTATCTATCTATCTATCTATCTATCTATCTATCTATCTACCTACCTACCTACCTATCTACCTACCTACCTACCTACCTGCCTGCCTACCTACCTACCTATCTATCTCTCTACCTATCTATCTACCTACCTA
>WBZZ01001995.1:25000-27500 GCA_019918135.1 Paulinella micropora
AAGGGAAGGAGCTGGAAGTTTCGCAGCTGTCCACGCGCTTCATGCTATCCCCACCGTCCTTGTCTTCCTTACCAGCCCCAGCGTCCTTGTCTGCCTTCCCGGAAGTGCACGGTTCGCTCGACATGACGCCGGTCTCGCGCAAGCGCACCATCTCGCGCTCTCAACAACACAACAGGTCTCGCGACTCGACCATCGACAGCAGCAAAGGGGAGACTGAGCAGGGGTTGCGGGAGTTGAAGCTGACGCCCCAGGACGTGTCGCTACTGAAAGAGCTCGCCACAAGACACAAGAAGCACAAGCGGCTCTTGGCAGCGTGCGCTGCTCTGCTCGAAGCGGCTGAGTCCAAGAAAATGTCAGCCAACCCCGAGCCAGCCGCTCAACGTCGCTCATTCCTGGGCAAAGTCCGACCAAGCTTTTTGGTCAAGCGCGCATCCTCGCTGTCTCTTCGACGCGAGTCCTCGCTATCTTCTCGACGCGAGTCGCGCAGTTCATCACTCTCTCTCCCTAAAGTCAAATCCCGGAAAATCATGGAGAGAGTCTCGATCTCCATGAGGAAGTCGGTGGGCACGCCGCCGGACTTGCCGGCCTTGCAGGTCCACGCAACCCTACTCTTCAGTCCCAATACTGCCTGTATTTCCCCTTCACTGCCCCACTGCTGCCTTTATGTCCCATCTACTGGCTTTGTGTCTGATCTGCAGCAGCGAGACAGCGGACAGGCTGCAGTGGAGGAGAAGCTGCAGGCGGCGCTGGAGAAAAAGCGGCAGGAGGCCGCGGAAAGGAGGAAAGCAGAGGAGGAAGAAGAGAACAAACGACGCGCGGAGGCCGAGAGAGCGATTGCAGAGGAGAGGAAGAGGCTGGAGATGGAAGAAAAGAAAAGACACGAGGAAGAGGAAAAGAGAAGGCTCGAGCTGCAGCAGAAGTGGGAAGAGGAGGAAAAGGAGAGGTTGCGGCGTTTGAAGGAGGAGGAGGAAAAGAAGCTAGAGGAGCAGAAGAGGAAGTGGGAGGAGGAGGAGCGAAGACAGGCGGAGCTGGCGGCAGCCAGGCAGGCGGAAGAGGCCAGATTGCGTGCGCTGGAGGCTGCTCTCCAAAAGGCGGAAGAGGAGTGGCTAGCGGCAGAAAAACGACGGCAAGAAGAAGAGAGGGCACGAAAAGAAGAGGAGAAAAGAAAGGAAAAGGAGGCACGGGAAGCGAAGCAACGGCGCAAAGTGCAAGAGGAAGAGGAGGCTAGGGCTGCGCGAGAATTGCAGGAGAGAGAAGAACGCAGGGTGCTTGAAGAGAAGAGGAGAAGAGAGGAGGAGGAGGAAGAGAAGCGCAGACGGAAGCGGGAAGAGGATCTGCAAGAAGTGGCCAGGATCGAGGCGCAGCGCCAGCAGCGAGAAGAGGAGGAGCGGCGAAGGAAGGAGGAAGAGCTGCGTTTGGCGCGGGAGGAGGAGGCGTGGCAGGCCAAGGAGGAGGCGGAAAGGAAAGCTCGTTTGGAAGCGGAGCGCCTGGCCAGGGAGGCCGAGCGGCGCCGGCAGGAGGAAGAGGAGGAACGGCGGTTCAAGGAGGAAATGGCCAGGCGGCTGGATCTGGAGCGTGAGATGAAGCGGCAGGAAGAGTTGCTGCGCAGACGCGCTGAAGAGGAGGCCCGCCGGCGCGAGGAGGAGCAGCGCAGACTGAAGCAGGAGGAAGAGGAGTGGCTGGCCGCCGAGCGCGCGCGCCTGGAAGCTGAGTACCGCGCAGCGCAGGGAATGCACTCGGAAGATCTGGACATGCTGCCGAGCTTCGACGCGGAGAAGATGAAGAAGTACCGGCGCCAGGCCAAGGAGATGAAGGCGATGATCGGCAGGCTGCCCGGCAAGCAGGACGGACAGGTAAGCAAGGAGGCGCCCCAGGTCTCCAGCAAGGCAGAGATCCTGACAGTGGTGGAAAGCTTAGAGGAAATGGCTGAGGAGGACGGCGCGGAGATGTGGGGTGTGTTGCTGGAGCCGATCGAGGCGCTGCTGGACGTGGCCGGTGCGTCCGCCCCTGTGCAGAAGATCCTGATGAAGAAGCTGGCCAAGACCAAGGTCACCGAGAAGCAGCTGCGGAAGCGCATCGCCGACGCACTGTACAGAGAGCCTGCTGGCTTCATCGATTCGCTAGAGGCCATGGTGGAGTTCGCAGAGCCTACCGAGGAGCTGCTCAACGAGGTCGACTCTCTCTCTCTCTCTCTCTCTCTCTCTCTCTCTCCCTCTCTCTCTCTCTCTCTCTCTCTCTCCCTCTATCTCTCTCTCTCTCTCTCTCTCTCTCTCTTCACACACACACACGCACACACACACACACACAGGTGCTGAGCCCGGTGGAGGCTCTGCAGGAGTCGGAGTTGCTGGACCCCGACACCGCCGCTGCCGCCTGCATGCGCCTCCAGAAAATATCCATGAAGGTGTGTGTGCGTATGCGTGTGTATGTGTGTGTGTGTGTGTGTGTGTCTGTGTGTCTGTGTCTGTGTCTGATTGCTGCCTTTATTGTCCTCTGTTTT
>WBZZ01001995.1:45000-88818 GCA_019918135.1 Paulinella micropora
GCGGCGTTCGTAGCCTACACGTCGATCTATCTATCTATCTATCTATCTATCTATCTATCTATCTATCTATATATTTATCTATCAGAAGCTCCTTTTTTCTGACATTAGTCGATATCTCATCAGTTGATCTCATCACTTACTCCACGGAGTGAACCAAGGCCACTTGAGGTGTCACTGACCCTCCCTTGGGCTTGGTTTTTTGAAATGGGTGCCATCTGTCGACAGACAGAGAATTAGGGGATGGTGTGGGTGTGCTGGGCCCGTGGTGGGGTGCCTTATGTGTGCCTAGCCATACGCCTATAAGTCACATGCCGAAATAGCGACGGGAAGCACAATCCTGTTCCCTCAGGGTGCCCTTTCTCGCTTGTTGAGCCCGGAATAAAACCCACAGTGCTCTGTCGGTTTATACTAGACTGTCGAACAGTCTCGAAACTCCATCTGCTTACTGGGTCCTCTGTAATGGAGGTGGGAGCTCGTTCTGCAAGGGGCGCTTATGGAACGAGCCCTGGCCCCGCCTGGTACTAGGGAGCTTTGGTATCGCCTGTATCAGTCCCTTCCCAACATCACGGCTTAGCTGGGCATCGGGTTAATACTTTACCCACAGACTTCCTTGGTTGACGAAATCAGAAGCTCCTTTTTTCTGACATTAGTCGGTATCTCATCTATCTATCTATCTATATGTCTATCTATCCGTCTGTCTATCTATCTATCTATCTATCTATCTATCTATCTATCTATCTATGTTAGGTCTGTCTGGAGCTGGCCACGGCTATCCGGCAACTCTTGACGGTCTATCTATCTATCTATCTATCTATCTATCTACCTACCTACCTACCTACCTACCTACCTACCTATCTATCTATCTATCTATCTATCTATCTATCTTTCTTTCTTTCTATCTATCTACCTACCTACCTACCTATCTATCCATCTACCCATCTATCTATCTATCTATCTATCTATCTATCTATCTATCTATCTACCTATCTATCTATCTATCTATCTAGGTCCAGCTTATGAAGCGTGTCTTACCTACCCTACAGAAGCAATCTATCTATCTATCTATCTATCTATCTATCTATCTATCTATCCAGGTCCACCTTATGAAGCGTGTCTTACCTACCCTACAGAAGCAATCTATCTATCTATCTATATATCTATCTATCTATCTATCTATCTATCCAGGTCCAGCTTATGAAGCGTGTCTTACCTACCCTACAGAAGCAATCTATCTATCTATCTATCTATCTATCTATCTATCTATCGATCCATCTATCTATTTATCTATCTATCTATCTATCTATCTATCTGTCCAGGTCCAGCTTATGAAGCGTGTCTTACCTGCCCTACACAAGCACGAAATCGTTCACAAGGAGGTATGTATGTATGTATGTATGAATGTATGCATGTATGTATGTATGTATGTATGTATGTACGTATGCATGCATGTATTTATGTTTGTATGTATGTTTGTATGTGTGTGTGTGTTTGTGTGTGTGTATATATGCATGTATGTAATGTATGTAATGTATGTATGTATGTATGTATGTATGTATGTATGTATGTATGTATGTATGTATGTATGTATGTATGTATATATGTGTGTATGTATGTATGTATGTATTTAGGCCAAGCTCAACGACAGCCTGCGCAACTTCCTCCTCTCAGGTATTGTATTGCATTGTATTGCATTGTATTGTATTGTATTGTATTGTATTCTATTGTATTGCATTGTATTGCATTGTATTGCATTGTATTGTATTGTATTGCATTGTATTGTATTGTATTGCATTGTATTGTATTGTATTGCATTGTATTGTCTTGTATTGTCTTGTATTGTCTTGTATTGTATTGTATTGCATTGTATTGTCTTGTATTGTATTGTATTGTATTGTATTGTATTGTATTGCATTGTCTTGTCTTGCCTTGCCTTGCCTTGCCTTGCATTGCCTTGTCTTGACTTGTCTTGCCTTGCCTTGTCTTGCATTTTCTTGCATCGTATTGTATTTTCCTGCATTTCACCCCAGGCTCACTCGCCACTAAGCATTCGCTGCACGGCCAGCCGCACGAGCGACACATCTTCGTTGACGTGAACTTCAAGCACCTGATGATGAAGAAAATCATACACCACGAGATCAAACACCACGTCGTACATGCGGTAAGATAGATAGATAAGATAGGTTAATAGATCAGATAGGTTAGATAGATAGATAGATAGATAGATAGATAGATAGATAGATAGATAGATAGATAGACAGACAGACAGACAGACAGACAGATAGATAGATAGATAGATAGATAGATAGATAGATAGATAGATAGATAGATAGATAGATAGATAGATAGATAGATAGATAGATAGATAGAAAGACGTGAACTTCAAGAAGCTGATATCAGGAAGATCACACACACACACACACACACGACATCAAACACCACGTCATACATGCGGAAGCTATCTAATCTATCTATCTAATCTATCTAATCTATCTATCTATCTATCTATCTATCTCCACAGACTTCCTTGGTTAACGAAATCAGAAGCTCCTTTTTTCTGACATTAGTCGATATCTCATCAGTTGATCTCATCACTTACTCCACGGAGTGAACCAAGGCCACTTGAGGTGTCACTGACCCTCCCTTGGGCTTGATTTTTTTTAAATGGGTGACATCTGTCGACAGACAGAGAATTAGGGGATGGTGTGGGTGTGCTGGGCCCGTGGTGGGGTGCATTATATGTGCCTAGCCATACGCCTATAAGTCACATGCCGAAATAGCGACGGGAAGCACAATCCTGTTCCCTCAGGGTGCCCTTTCTCGCTTGTTGAGCCCGGAATAAACCCACAGTGCTCTGTCGGTTTACTAGACTGTGGAACAGTCTCGAAACTCCATCTGCTTACTGGGCCCTCTGTAATGGAGGTGGGAGCTCGTTCTGCAAGGGGCGCTTATGGAACGAGCCCTGGCCCCGCCTGGTACTAGGGAGATTTGGTGTCGCCTGTATCAGTCCCTTCCGTGCAAACATCACGGCTTAGCTGGGCATCGGGTTAATACTTTACCCACAGACTTCCTTGGTTGACGAAATCAGAAGCTCCTTTTTTCTGACATTAGTCGATATTTCATCTATCTAATCTATCTAATCTGTTTAATCTATCTATCTATCTATCTATCTATCTATCTATCTATCTATCTATCTATCTATCTACCTACCTACCTACCTACCTATCTATCTATCTACCTATCTATCTATCTATCTACCTATCTAATAATCTATTAAGTCATCTATCTATATATCTACTATCTATATATCTATTTATCTATCTATCTATCTATCTATCTATTTATCTATCTATCTATCTATCTATCTATCTATTTATCTATCTATCTATCTATCTATCTATCTATCTATCTAGGTACCTTTGACATCGATAGTAACCGTGGAGGCCGGGCGCTGCACACAGGTCTGTATGTATGTACATATATGTATATATATATATATATATAATGTATATATATCTATATAAAATATATATATATTATATATATGTATGTATGTACGTATGTATGTATGTAAGTCTGTATGTATGTATGTATGTATGTATGTATGTATGCATGCATGCATGCATGCATGTATGTATGTCATGTCATGTCGTGTCATGTCATTGTATGTATGTATGTATGTATGTATGTATGTATGTATGTATGGTGTTCGCAGGTCCTGTGTCACAAGCGCCACCTACACTACGTATGTATGTATGTATGTATGTATGCGAACAGGTCCTGCGTCAAAAGTGCCACCTTCACTATGGATGTATGTATGACAAATGTATGTATGGTATGTGTGTATGTATGCATGTATGTATTTATATGTATGTATGTATGCTATTTATGTATGCGATCAGGTGCTGCGCCAAAAGCGCCACCTTCACTTCGTGGCAGACGAACAAAGATGGTATGTTATGTATGTATGTATGTATGTATGTATGTATGTATGCATGTGTATGTATGTATGTATGCATGTATGTATGTATGATGTATGTATGTATGTATGTATGTATGTATGTAGCTTCGCCATCATCTCCAGAATACGCGAACTCAACTTGGAGGTACATACATTCGTATATACAGACATACAGACATACATATTATACATACATACATACATAGAGAGATACATACATACATACATACAAAAGATGCTTCGCCATCATCTCCAGAATACGCGAACTCAACTTGGGGGTACATACATAAATACATACATACATACATACATACATACATACATACTTACATGCATACGTTCATACATACGTACATACATACATACGTACATACATACATACATACATACATACATACATATGCATATACGTTGAGAGCTGCGCGACGAGTGGGACATACATGCATGCATATACATACATACATGCATACATACATGCATACATACATTCATGCATATACACGCAGGTTGAGAGCGAGGAGCTGCGCGACGAGTGGGTACGAGCCCTGGAAGCGCTGATGCGTTACGTGCGAGGGCAGCGCTTGCATGAAACCGAGTTCAATAGCCGGTGATATGAGCAAAAGCGACTTTGCTTTTCTACTGCAGCGGCTGCCAAGACCAAGACGCATAGGCTTGGCGTTGCGTGTTTTCTTTAACTTGCATGTTAACATGAAAAACAAGCTGCACCAAACCGAGGAAGAGCGACTTTCTACTTCAAGAAGCACAGGGCTCGGCATTCCGTATTTTCCTTCTCTTTCGCTTGAACGTGTTGGCAGTTGTGCGCGCCTTGACGCGGCGGGCCAGTTGGTCGCGCACGAGCTGCGGTCAAGGATCAGCACAATCACATGCCCACCCAAACCTAAGCCGATCACTGTGGTCTTTTGTGCACTTCCACCTTCCTTACCCTCCTCCTCCTCATCCACATACACATCATCCACATACACATCATACGCATATTTCTTCCTCCTACACGTTAGACAATTTTTTAACATCAGAGCTGATTCCCTGTAGTAGTTAATTTGGTTCTTTCCCTTTATTTCTTTCTTTCCTCCCTTTGTTTCCTTCGTTGGGTGTTTCTGTCCTGCTTTCTGAAATGTAATTTAATCTTTCCTTCATCTTTGTTTCATTCTTGCCTCATTCGTATTTAGCACTTGCTTTTTCCTCATGTTCTTGTGCTGTTGTCTTCCTTCCTGTCCTCTATGTACCAATCGCTCTTCCTTTCTCCTTTCTTTTTCGTTTACTATGTTTCTTTCATCATTTTCACCTCGGTACAAATGTCACGACTGGTCTTTCAATGTTTTTTCTTGTGTGTGCCGTACACTTCCCTCACTTATTTATTCAGGAGTCTTTCTGCATGTATGCTCTATTTCAAAGTACAGTACTGATACTAGGAATCAAATAAACATTTATATTAATACAAGACTGATACATAATTATATATATATATAAATATTATACATATATATATAATATACGTGTATACGTGTAGAATACACTGCAAGTGTTTCCGTCACGGTTTATAAAAAAGGGTTGCAGTTAAAATACCTTCAAGAAAACTTGGCGGCGGTTGCGATTCGTAGCCGCCCGGAGTCCGATGAGTTCGTCTTCACTGTGTAGTTATCCTTTACTAGACAACTTCAGACAAGTGGCATTATTATTATTATTATTATTATTATTATTATTATTATTATTATTATTATTATTATTATTATTATTATTGTTATTATTATCATTATTATTATTATTGTTATTATTATTATTATTATGGAGGGGTGCACAGACCCCACGGGAAGAGGAGGTGGTTGGGCCTCTTCCCACTGGTTTCGAGGCTATGTCGTTGTGTTGGCTCCGAGGCTATGTTGTTGTGTTGGTTCCGAGGCTATGTTGTTGTGTTGGTTCCGAGGCTCTGTTGTTGTGTGGGTTCCGAGGCTCTGTTGTTGTGTGGGTTCCGAGGCTATGTCGATGTGGGTTCCGAGGCTATGTTGTTGCGTTGGTTCCGAGGCCATGTCGTTGTGTTGTTTTTTATAAGACATACACCACGTGGGATCAAAGGGGTATTTACATTCCGAGATCTAGGGGTGGTGACGGGTTTCGAGGCGTCCCAGACACTTACCACAAAACGTCCTCATGCGCTGGCAGACCGCATGAAATGTCTGCTACCCCTGTGAGTACCTCCATGCGGGACCTACCCAGTCTCGTGGAGCTCTCACGCGGGGAAGATCAATCATTTGTAGTTGATTTCCTGCAAGGTACCCGACACTGTGCGGGTAGTAGGGACTTCCTTTTGGGGCCTTCTATGCAGGATGGTTAGAGTCACTCTTCCCTCCCCAGCATACTCACTGTAGTCCCTGTTGGGTCGAGGGATGGAAGCGCATGGCCCTCGGGCTCAGCCATGACAGATCAATATATATTATTATTATTATTATTATTATTATTGAGGGAAATCCCGATGAAAAAACCTAGTCACACTTGCTAAACAGAGTTCCAGCCCAATGGCCTCAAGGCGTTAAACTGTGACGCCAACTCATAACCCTTTGGTGGTAGATGCTGGGGAGGAGGGTCGTTGCGCGCGTAAAAGATCTTAAACTCCGCATATGCTGGTTGATAGCCCAGGACCCAGCAGACACCAGATTGTTATGGGTGGGGTTTCGAGGCAGCTCTAGCAACCGCGCTTGGTGTATGCACTTGCACATTCGGTGACGTCTTGCAAGAGGTTGCTGGGACTGCGGAATAACCTCGGCTTAGTGCAGTCTTGCCCTCAGGAGCTCCATCGGTGGCCCCGATCATCAGGCGAGAGACTGACACGGGGGGGTGGAGGACCTCGAACAAGGGTATTGGAGGCTTATGTCCGTTGAGGATATGCCATTAGCTGCATCAGTACGCCTCAGATATAGTATTATTATTATTATTATTATTATTATTATTATTATTATTATTATTATTATTATTATTATTATTATTATTATTGGACACCGTGATAGCCCAGTGGTCAAGTTCTACCATTTGGGCCCTGTCGCCAGTTCGATTCCCGTCGGTGCCACCAGTATTTTCATTGAACATACCGGTCCGTCTGGACCAGTATTTTCATTGAACATACCGGTCCGTCTGGAAGTGTTGGAACTGCCCTTGCGGGGGTGTCATTAGAGCCTATCGTCAATTCTTCGTACTCCCCTCACGGGTGAGACGATGGAGGCGCATGTGCAGAAATGCATCAGCCATTGACAGAGAAGCACTATTATTATTATTATTATTATTATTATTATTATTATTATTATTATTATTATTATTATTATTATTATTAGTGGCACCGCGATAGCCCAGTGGTTAAGGTCTACCATCTGGGCCCTGTCGCCAGTTCGATTCCCGTCGGTGCCACCAGTATCTTGATTGAACATACCGGTCCGCCTGGAAGTGTTGGAACTGCCCGTGCGGGGGTGTCATTAGAGCCTATCGTCAATTCTTCGTACTCCCCTCACGGGTGAGACGATGGAGGCGCATGTGCAGATTTGCATCAGCCATTGACAGAGAAGCACTATTATTATTATTATTATTATTATTATTATTATTATTATTATTATTATTATTATTATTACTATTATTATTATTATTATTATTATTATTATTATTAGTCATCATTAGTCATCATTATTATTATTATTATTATTATTATTATTATTATCATTATTATTACTATTATCATTATTATTATTATTATTATTATTGTTATATTATTCACGCAAACACTTTTAATAAGAAAATAGTTGCCACTTGTAGGGTCGGAATTTGATATGTCAGTAGCCCGGGAAGCGTAAAAGGAAAATGAAGTGTAGTATAATGACATATCGAGATATTGATATGTATTAATATTAATACAAAAACTGAGATAAACAATAAAGTCACGGGTGATTGTGACCCGTCACATGAGGCTTTAAACTTTCACACAAAAAAAACAAACAAAAAATAAAAAAAAAAAAAAAAAAAAAAAAAACTCAGGAAAAGTTTGGGAAAGTTTTTTGTTGTTGTATTATATTATAACAGTTTATTTTTTACATTGTAAGCGGCCCCCAAGGCCCGGTTTAATTATTGGACATTTGTATATAACATGATTAGACCCTTCCTCCTCAGTTATGTCCACTATTACTTTAATTATCCGTTAGCAGTCACGGTAGTCGTTATTAATATTGTTATCGCCGGGCGGCTCATCTATTCAATGATTAATTATTAATATTAACACTGATAAACAAACTATAAATTTTTCTAACATCAAAAAAAGACCAAGCAAAGATTTCCAACTGTGCTCACTGTCACCCGTGACTGACTAGCAATGTAATAAACAAAAACTTGAAAACATGGAAGAGCAAGGGGAGGGTACGTGTATTCTCAGCTGACACTGTCATCAGAGTGTTCGCTAGGTAAGTCTTCCAATCTGCACACGATGCAGACAAACAAACCATGAAGGGGAAAAAAAATGCATGCAAATCAAACTCGACTTACTAGTCAAATCGACGTTTGTGCACTGACTTTTTTGCTCCCTTGCCTTCCCTATACCCGGCCACCCTAGTCGAATTCCTCCTCCATTTCAATTTTGTACTTCAGGATTTCAGAGGCAATCATGGGAGATTCCTCTTCGTCTGCATTGTCCCAATCGACCCAAACTTGTCTTTTGTGCGGCCTGTAGGCATCACCCCCCGGATAGCCGGTAAAAAGTACATTTTCCTGGTGACAGGTGCACCAGCTTGTTTTTCAGTATTATTTGTCCGGATTGGACCTGATGCCATTTTATTCCTGGTCTGTTGCAGTTTTCCTTTTTCAAGTTGGCTTCACTGAGCTAATATAACGAGACATCATTCTCATCTTTTGAGGACTGTGTTTGGTTGTATTACCGACTTTTTACGAGCTATCGTTGGGGGCATTACATTTGGAGTCCACATCACTAGGGTGATTTCTTTCTGCTTTGCCACACAGGCAACAGAGTGAATTTTCACTGACCTGTCTCACACGGGGACGTCAGACGAAAACAAATACTCCAAGACAGCTCCCTCATAACTCTTTCACAAAACAAATAATTTGATTGGTCTCAAGCAGGTGTCTCGTACCCTCTAGCCCAATCCATATCTGTGTGCTCACAAGGAGACATCAGATACAAACTCTCTGTCGTTCTTGCTGTTCTCACACAGAGATCAAGAAAAAGGAGGTGGACAGAAGAGTGAAGGAACACACACAAAACACAAACAAGCATAGGGACAGGAGCACAACACTCTACCCTTCTAGTTTGTGCATTTATCTGCATTATCTCACACATACGTCAGAGTATTTTTGCAAATCTCTGATCGTTTTCTAAAGGTAGGTCTGAGAACCTATCCGACCGACTGTCGACTTCTCAAGGAGAGCTTTTCTAGCTTCTCTATTACTATCTGTGTGTAGGTCCAAGTGCCTCATACTAGATACAATATAGAAAAGAAGGAGGAGAAAGTAATCTGAGTAAGGAGAACAAGAAATCGGAGAAAGTCTCAAAGACTATTTTTCTCAAACAAAAACAAACATACAAACAGTGTTTCATAGAGGACAGGGAATCTCACTCTACCCTCTCTATTAGTTTCTCTCTTCACTAGTCAATCGGCTGAAGGAGGAACAGAACACAAACGAACAAAAACCAAACATAGGAGCTGACACTGTCCTCCTGTTAATTACTACTACGACATCATGTCGACAGAGACCGCCGAAGTGAGTAAATTCTCGGAGGCAGAACAAAGAAGAGAAGAAGAAGAAGAAGCAGGAGGAGGAGGAGGAAGAGGATTGAATGAAGGAGGAGGAGGAGGATTGAATGAAGGAGGAGGAGGAGCTGGGATGATGAAGGAAGATATGGAGGAGACGAAGATGAAGGATGATTTGAACCAGAAGAGACGGGAGGAGGAGGAGCATATGGTAATCCCTTACCACCTGACTACACGGGAGGAGGAGGACGAAAAATGATAGACTTGATTCATAGTGATGGAGAGGAGATCACAGTGGAGGAACAACAGTGGGTGCAAGACCACTATGACCTCACTAAAGAAGAGTTTGATAACAAGATGGGGGGAGAGAAGGATACCTATGTGTGGATCCCTCAGGATCAAAGAAAAGAGAAAAGTCGTGCCAAAAAGGATGTCTATATCCTATTATCAAACACAGCACAGCTCCTCGGCAAACTGGTCTCTGATCCAGAAAAGAGAAAGAAGATACAGCATATCAAGTTTGGGGACACACACACCCACCTTGAACTACTCGATGCTATCTTTGGGGTGTACACTCAAACCCTGATTTGGGAACGTTCATACGGCCCACGATGTGAGGGTTACCTCCAGTACACACACCCAAGAGCAATAGCCAGATTCCTCGCGACTGGTCAGGAGGCAGTCGATGTAACAAAAATGAAGACCAATCTGGGTTCGAAAAACTCGAGTGGCATATTTCATTTTTTTACTATGGAAATGAAGGCCTTGGAGGAGGGGAATGCAGAGATGGAAAAAAGCATTAAGGCAGCAGGAGAAACTCATCCTGTGATTGATGAGTTAGAGAAGACCGACAGAGTTCTGACCAAGATCAGACTGTTGATGGGTGCGTTACTGCATAAGGAGGCATGGAAGAGATTGATTCCTACCAAGGATCACTCTGTCCTTAAATCACTTAGTAAGGCACAACCGGTCGCCAACAAAGCAGGTGTTGACCAATATGTGGAGAAATATAATTTTCTCAGATCTGCTTCTGAATTGGTGGCCTTTATCACTCATGCTCAAAAGCTGGTGATATCTGAGAAGAAGAAGGCGAAAGAGAAGGCGGAGTTCGAGAAGACGATGAGACTGGAAAGAATAAAAGCAAAAGTGAGTGGTGCAAAGGCACACCCTCCGACATATTTGACCCCACCAGCTCCTGCCCCACCAGCCCCTGCACCCCCGGGCTCAACTACGGTGGTGGTCACAAACACGGAGAAGAAGGACAGACAGAACATCATAAATGCCTTCAAGGGGAAGAAAGGAGGAGTGGCAAGTCTCATGCTATATGCCAAGACGAGCTCAGACAAAGACTCTGATGCTTCGCTTTTGAGCAAGCTCAAAGAGATCAATGCCTGCATGAAGGCTTTTCCTTGCGACGAAACGCAGGAATACGAGGCCCTTGTTACTGTTTTTGACCAATCTCTAGTCTCGGAGGGATTCGATCTGACACAGTACAAGTTTTTGAGAAAGAAAGAGGAGATTAAGAGAAACAATGCAACAGGCCTAGACGCTCAGTGTGAACTGGCGGTGGCCACACTTATTTCATATTTTCAATCTCATGGATACCAGCATCTCTGCACTGGTACTCATAGGATTTGAAATCTTTGAGACAGTGGCGATGAGTTTGAGGAGTGCTGTTGGCTTGGCGGCGACCCTTACGGAGGTAGTTTCCTCCTATGGGCTATTCTATGGCCGCAAGTTGATCATCCTCTTTTTCTTCTCGGCGTTACACACAGTTAACCCGAGTAAGCTTACTCAGCTCATACAACAATGCTCGACGTTTAGCTCAGTGAAGTCCAAGAACTTCCTCGAGACACACGTGTTCGAAAATGCGGTTCAAAGCGTTGCTCCGTCAGCACTGTTTCAAGAAGTGATGAGTGCATGCTCAAACATGGACTCGCTCACGGAGGCACATACAGCACAGGCAGGCGGTGTACCTGTTGGCGCACAAGCCACGTACACAAACAGAGTTGCCGGTTGGAAGAGACAGAGAGAGCCAGACCTGAAGACCGCATGTTGGAGGTGGTTCGCGGGCTTGCAGTGTAAGGCACAGATGGAGAACAGAGACTGCTCTTTCAATCATGATAGGCAGAACCCAACAGCAAGTGCAAATTTTCTGAGCAGGACGGTATGCAAGGAACCGGGCCTTTTCAACATGCTTCAGATTGCCGCTGCGAACGAAGGTTGGTACGCCAATATGTGTGATGATGAGGAGTTACGACAGGCGATCATTGCCTATGTGGAGAGGATGAAGGAGAAGAAGGATGAAAGGGAGAGACAAAAGAACCTAAAGGCCTCTCAAAGAGGACGAGGAGGAGGAGCAGGAGCAGGAGGACGAGGAGGATGAGGAGGAGGAGGAGGAGGACGAACATGGAGAGGAGCCTCGAGGTGGCAGGGAACCTCTCAGAGAGGAAGAGGAGGAGGTCGGGGATATACCCCTTATGGAGGAAGAGCTGTTCGAGCTCCAGCCCCCCCACCAAGAGGAGGAGGCTGCTCATGGGCAAGCTCCAACCCGAATTTCGGTCGAGCTCAGGCCTACAACACTGCCTCGGAGACCGATACGTCATCCCACCCGGACACTACTCAAGGTAATCGTTTCGAGGTGGTGGAATGACTGGAGGGGGAAGAAGAGTGGAAGGAGAAGACTGTGAAATTTAACTCTAAAGTCACAGTGTTTTCTAATGCTGTTGTGCAGAATGGACCAACGCTTCCTCAATCTGAATACAAAGATGTGGGTACACAGAGACTGCAGCCCCAAGGTAGTCTCATACCCGTTCATACAGCACGGTTACCAATGATAACTGATGCAAATAGGAAGGCAAGACTTGCGATGGAGGCGAGGAGGCCAATGGCAGACGTATCGTCTCGGCCAAGCAAACAACCACGAACAGACTCAATGTCTACGATTGCGGCGGGTGGCGAGCAAAAAGACAATGTGTGTACTCAAGTACCACAAGACAATGTCGCTCACATAGTAAACGCACCAGTACCACAGAATAATAAAAATGTTAATGAGGTGAAGCAGGAGGAGAAGAAGGAGGATTGAAAAATCTTAGAGACAAGACTCCAAAATTTGGAACGTAAAGTTCTTGTTCTCGCAGCCAATATACACAGGCCCGATGCTCTGTGTTATAAGGAACTTTATTGTGAAACATTGAAGACAATATTAAAAGTTGGTAATGATACCATGGCGAATATTAATATTTTCGGCCGGAAGTTTTTAAATCGATACCGGGACTGGGTGGACGGAAATATGAAAAAGTCAACGGGCACTCTGAAGGGAGTGGGTAGCCGGATGGTCATCACTGGAATCATCACACTGACCTTTAAATTAAAATCCGCACGAGTATACCGCATGGACCTCTATGTCGTCCCCGGTTACCACGGGTCAATATTACTATCGTATGACCAATTGGCTACGATGGGGGCTGTGATTGATTGTGCCGCACGGCGAGTGATATATGGAGTAAAAAGAGGAGAAAAGAACGATATTGATCCCTTCAACGCTACTGACTCTTATGAGGCTTATGAGCTGAGTCTAGCGACGGATCACAAAAAGATAGCCATCGCACATGATGCACTTGAGGTGTACGTTCACCCCCATGTCGTAAGACCTGATGAGCTGTCCTGGACCGACAATTGGGAATCCCAAGTGTGCACTGTCACAGTTCCGACATGCAATTGGGACAAAAAGTCTATTGATTACTTAATTGAGAAGCGAAAGGAGGAGATTGTATGTGTCGCACAAAGAAGCCAGTCGTTGGCGAGATTCGCGGAAGGAGTAGGAACAGATGTCCATATTACTAACGGATACTGTTTCCATGCAAAAGTAGGAGAAGAAAAAAGGGATGCGTTTGTACCAAGGAGAACAGGGTGAATCCCGGATACTCCACCAGAAACTATTCAAAGTTTTATTACTGATTTCTGGGGTGACGAGCCCACGTGGCCGCATTCACTAACTGAAGTGAAGAAATGCTTACGGACTTTATTCGAAAATAATAAGCAGTATACTATTATCCTGCCATATAATGAGAAGGTGATATGGGCGCAGGAAATAAGGGACCGGCTTATTGATCATCCTATACCGGTACCTCTCGCAAGCAACAGCTAGTGGTGGCTTGTCGTATGGGAACTCGTAAGCAGAGCAGTGCATACAAGCGGAAGCTCAGAGACCTCGACAAGTTGAAATTGATACCGCAAGCATTCACATGCTTTGATGGTTTTCACACCAGTAAAGCTCCTTTGCAATACGCGAGACTCATTGACATGCTGGTGGAGCTCGGTAAAGATGATGAGCCGGACACGGTCACGTATGAAAAGACGGGCCTAGATGATGTCTCGGAAGAGGACTTAGGCTTGGAGGAGGACAGAGAACCCCTCAAGCAGCATAAGCAGATGTCTGATGAAGATTTTCAAGAGGCGGCGCGGAAAATATTGGAAGAAGGAGTATGCACGGAGAAGGAGAAGGAGCTTTTAAAAGCCAAATTAGATGCGAACAAGGAAATTTTCGACCCTCCACATGCAGGTGGTGTCAAGCCTGAAGATTTCACTGCGGTTATTTACAAAATACCGGGTGCGGAGCCGTCACCGGCACCACGAAGGGCGAATTTGAGTATACATGATGCGAAGATAGCGGGAGGAGCTAGCAAGACAGCTGCTCAATGAGGACTTTATTGAGAGATCAACATCCTCAATAGTCTCACAACCGAGAATAGTGCCGAAGCCAGGAGGAGAATGGCGCCTGACAGTTAACTATGCTCGTGTTAACAAGGTGCTGGAGGAAGAGAGAAATCCTCTCCCGACATTAGAAGAAGGAAGGAGAGTACTGCGGAATGCAAAATTCTATTCGGTCATTGACCTTAAAAATGGCTTCTGGCAGATACCACTGGAGGAAAAGTCCAGATTGCTGACGGCGTTTGTGGTGGGTATGGAAATATACCAATGGAAATACTTCCGATGAGCCTCAAGCAAGCCCCATGACTTTCCAGAAGGCGATGCAAAAGATGTTGAGCAGTCAGTACGATGATTTGTCTGACGGAGGCTTTATAAGAACGAGTGGACAGCAGGCGGGAGAATATGCATTTTGCTATATCGATGACATTATCGTATACTCTAACACAATGGGGGAGCATATCGATCATTTGTCCGATATATTCAGGCGCATCGGAGCTTTTGGCCTGAAGTGTAATCTAAAGAAGTGTCAACTTGCCAAGACGAGTGTGACATACTTAGGGTATGAGATCTCCCATAATCGAGTCTCGATATCCAAAGAGAAGAGGGAGGAGATTATGAATCGACCGATACCAAAGAACCGCACTGAATTGCACTCATTCCTTGCGATGGCGCAATACTATAGCAAGTTTATACCCGATTGGGGTGCAACACTGGCTAAGTTGGAGAAAATGATAGATTTTGGAGACTTTGAGAAGTGGGACGAAGAGGCTTTGCAAGCGTTTCATGCGCTCAAAGATCTCATTTATAAAGACCCGAAAGACGGACGACTGGTGTTAACGATGCCTGACTTTACGAAACAATTCGTAGTCGATACAGACGCATCTAAGTTTGTGATTGGGGCTGTATTACAACAAGAGGATGAGGAGAAGAAATTACGCCCAATCATGTTTATTAGTAGGAAGTTGTGTGCGGAGGAGAGAAACTATTGCACAATGCAAAGAGAAGCGTTAGCGGTGGTGTGGGCCCTCAAGAGGCTCAGATAGTATTTGTGGGGAGATCCTCAATTTACTGTCAGAACTGATCATCATAACACTGTTATGGTTGATGAATTATGAACAGACTGGACGGCTGGCGCGGTGGCAAGCGTTCTTGTCTTGTTTCGATTTTACAATGGTCCATCTACCGGGAAAGCGAAATGTGGTCGCTGATAGCCTCTCTAGGCTAGAGTTTAACGCAGAAGTATCGGCGTTGGTGTCCACGGTGGAGATGGAAGACTTGTCCACTGACAAGGTGTATGAGGTCAGCCACATTGAGGCGATGGAGATGGCGAGTGGAGTCCGATATGACAGCACAAGTCTACGGTACAGTCCACAAGGCCCGGATCATGGGATATGTTCCCAGGAGGACGCTGAGTGGTCCTATGAGGTATATGAGAATGCGAAGGCGAACATAAGAGAGGAAGAGGAGACGCAGGAAATTTATGCGGAGCCTCCTCAAGAGCGGAGAAGTGACCCAGATGATGACCCTGAAAGAATCGGGATACTGCTAGAAGATGGTACTGTCCATATAGACTCTCCTACCGCATGCATGCAACAACAGGCTCAAGATCCGGATTTTAAGGAACTCATACAGTTATATCAGAACCCTGATGTGCTGAAGATGACGAAAGCGATCAAAGTTCAGATGAAGGAGATGGGATAGATAGATTGTCTACTGTTGTACAAGGGCATTCACGGTCGCTATGCGTCACAGCAGGACAAATGGACCCTTTGTGTACCGGAGAGTCTGAGACGATTTATATTTGTCGCAACCCACAATTGCCCACTTTTGGCGCATCCGGGTCGACAACGAACTCACATGTTCGTAGCGAGGCGATTCTGGTGGAAGAAGATGAAGGAGGAGATAGATCATGCGGTGGATGCATGCATCCCGTGCAAGATAAACAAAACACCACTGAAGGCAAATTTCGGCCTGATTGGCGAATTTCCTCGCGGGGATGTTTGAGTTTTTGCACATTAATCATGTGGGACCTTTCCCAGAATCAAATGATGGTTACAAATACCTCCTCACTGCTATTGACAGAGACACCAACTATGTGTGGATCATCCCTGTCAAAGACGTTACCGGCAAGACGACGGCCGAGGCGCTGATCGATAGGATCATCTCACAGATCGGAGTACCAAGAAAGATATGTTCTGATCTAGGCTCGGACTTTAATAACGAGGTCATCGACAAACTATCTAAGTATTACGGGATGAAATGACAATATGTTACTGCCTATAACCAGCGAGCAAATGGGAAAATCGAGCGGGTACACTAGACCCCTCAAAGCCTCGCTAAAGATGTATTGCACGAAGAAGGAGAATCAAAGAGCATGGGTCGAGGCAGCACCATCATTTGCGTTTGCAATGAACTGTCTACCATCTACTGCGTTAGGAGGCTCGAAGAGCTCAATATCACCATATCAGTTAGTATATGGGCGTGAGCCTGATATCCCGACTTCGCTCCTTCACCCAAAAGACACTTGGGCGGATGCGGATGAGTTGTTTGGGATGAGACTTAGAGTGAAGATGGAGGCGGAACAAATAGTCAGGGCGCATAGAGAGGCGGAGCGCCGAAAGACTGATGCTGAAGGGGTGCGACAAGCGCACTTGGATCAGATCAAGTTTCAGGTTGGGGATATTGTACTGTTGTACCATCCTCAGGTCCCGAAAGGAGTCAGCTCTAAGCTGTTCACTCACTGGAAAGGACCTTATCAGATTATGGAACAGACGGGACCTCTGAACTACAAGATCAGGGGTAGAGGGAAGGTGCAAATTGTGAATGTAAGAAGGCTGATTAAGTATGATCCCTTCTTACTGGAAGATGAATCCGTTGAGGAGGCGTTAAAACGGATGAAGTATGATTTCAAAGAGGTGCCGCCCATCCACAAGGAGGCTGGCATAGACCAAGACGATGCTTATCGGGCACCGATAGCTGAGAAGGAGGAGAGTGAGGTGGACAGTAAGGAGAAGACTGACCGCATAAGCGCGGTGGGGACTCAGTCTAAGTCTCCGCGAGAGCATAGCGGAAAGAAGGAGAAGATCACAGAGGCGCAGCTAAGGAGAGCGCGGAATGATCTTATCAACGACCAACCGAGGAAGGCGATGAGGTCGATGAGATCAAAGGACGTCCACCAGGAGGAGGAGGGGACGGACACTGACCCAAACGCGGGCAACGTTGAGATTGTCCATGAGCGATGGAAGGAAGGCGATGCGATAGCAACCATCGCATGGGTGAAAGATGTTTTCTATCTGATGAGACCAGCGGAACAACATGTCGCTGATGACACTCTCTCAGACTTATACTTGATGCGGGTCGTGGCGGTCCCACGACAGATGCGTGTCACACGGACACTCAAAATATCATCAGCCGCAAAAATAGTACAACCGATACTCCAGTTCTGGAGAAGTATGGACCCGGTTGAGGATCCAAAGGCAAGACATTATCTGCCAGTATATAAAGACGCAAAAAGTCTCGAGACATGGGATGATACAATTACTCCCAGAGACAAGGATTACACTGCGTGGACCATTCAGACACTGCCAAGAGGAGTGCTTGATATCCCTTTTGAATTATCGTTGGGCGGAATCCCTAATAAGATCTGGGACATTCTCGAACAGTCAAAGTTTGATCTGACTTTTGTTGGTGGTCCTCCACCAGGCAAAGAAATCCGCGCCAGACGACGAAGGCAGTGACAAAGAAACTATTTTTCTTTATGCGTCTCAAACAAACTGGTTGATTGCCCACGGCGTATCATGATTTGATCATGCATCATCAGTTATCAATATGAATATTAAAAAGACTCAGTGATATAACTTGGCATTCGATCGCAACATACGAGTGCGAAAGGTCGATCGACGATGATACTACACCGTATACGGGGATCGCTAGTGTATTGAGCGATGGTGTTCCCGGGTATGACCCTTTCCAAGTCCTGGGATGATGTTCTCGAAAATGAAATGTTCTCTGAAACTTTCATTAAATTATTTTTTACGATAGATTATATACTGTCGTACCTGAGCACGGTCAATCTCTACTTGTGTCGGTATATCGCAGGGTCGGGTACATACACCTCGACTTCGGATATAGCTATTAGGACTGGCCCCCTAATACTATATCATAGGATATCCGCCTTATACAAGGGTATGTCATTAAAAAAGACAATGTACTTACGATCTCCCTGTGAATAATAATAATAATAATAATAATAATAATAATAATAATAATAATAATAATAATAATAATAATAATAATAATAATAGTGCTTCTCTGTCAATGGCTGATGCATTTCTGCACATGCGCCTCCATCGTCTCACCCGTGAGGGGAGTACGAAGAATTGACGATAAGCTCTAATGACACCCCGCAAGGCAGTTCCAACACTTCCAGACGGGCCGGTATGTTCAATGAAAATACTGGTCCAGAAATAGACTGGTATGTTCAATGAAAATACTGGTGGCACCGACGGGAATCGAACTGGCGACAGGGCAATAATAATAATAATAATAATAATAATAATAATAATAATAATGATAATGATAAGAAGAAGAAGGAGATAAAAGGGGGAATCGTACTAAAGCACCACGTTGCTTGTATTTTTTTTATTAATAGTACGTTTGTTCTTGACATACTGCCGAGAAAAAAAAAAAAGAAAAAAGAAAAAAAAAGAGATTGAGGGGAAGGAGTTCAAAAATCTACAAGAATGGCTGGAGAATCCGCTTGACGTGCCGTATGAGGATATATTTATCGTCTTTTAGCGTCTATCCGTGGGTCGATGCGCTGTGTGGCATGACTCCATAGCGCATACTATTTGCAGAAAGAAATCAGAAGGTGTATGACGAAAATGCTATTTGCGTCATAAAATCGGGTGGGGGTACTGTAGGCATCACCCCCCATAGCAGGTAAAAAGTACCTTTTCCTGGTGACAGGTGCACCAGCTTGTTTTTCAGTATTATTTGTCCGGATTGGACCTGATGCCATTTCATTCCTGGTCTGTTGCCGTTTTCCTTTTTGGCTTCACTGAGCTAATATAACGAGACATCATTCTCATCTTTTGAGGACTGTGTTTGGTTGTATTACCGACTTTTTACGAGCTATCGTTGGGGGCATTGTGGATACATTTTATTTTATGACTTAGTGACCTGCAACAGCTGTTTCGTTGTTTGGCGGGCTTTTGTCTGTAAGGATTGAATAACCTATCAAGTTAAAGGACGTTTGGAGCTGGTTAGATGACTAGTCAACTGGGGCCTGGGAGACGTTAAACCTGCTTCTAACTTGATACCCTCTTTTCTGTTCAACTTCTTAAGTGTTACTTGTACGAGTAGAAGCACAACAATATCACCAAAGTGATCCAGAGGAAAGGCCTCCACTGTCTCAGGTGTCACAGCCAACTTCCGAGTGACGGCGCCAGCAGAACGGAAGTCCTTCCAGCTGTGCTTCAGAACCATTGCGTGAATCGTTGTGGTTGGACAGGGGGTAGAGCTCTACGGAGATTGAGCTACCGACAGTAGACAAGAATGAGCCTTTGGGTCAGAAGGACAACTATACGAACGGTTTAGGCCCGGGTTTTTGGAGTCCACAAAACCCCATCAACAGGCAAGCCCAGCAACCAATCTAGGGGTGTTTCTGGCGCGCAGGAGTGTTTCTGGCGCGCAGGAGTGTTGGTGGGTGCAGGCTAGCTACCTGCTAAGGAAAACCAACTGGAAAAGGCCAACAGCTGATTGTTGCAAGGAGGACACTTCCACTGTGACGTACTCGTAAGGGGGGATTTGCAGAAGGGGTGTCAGTCAGTCAGGAACATACAACAGACAGAGAACAACTTTCTGGTTTGTAAAAGTGACTTCAGATGTCTGAAAAACAGAAAAATGGAAATGAGTCAACCAACATACCTTACTACAGTGGTAGGGAAAACTGGGAAGACTTTCAACGCGATCTGATGCTAGAGGCAGTGAGGAAGGACCTTAAAGGTGGTTTTGAGGACCTCCGAGGAGGCATAAGTTGGAAGTACATCGTGCCAACCTTCGTAGGCTGCACATGGCAGGCAAGAACGTACCGGACTATATGAGTCGGTGGGAAAAACATGCACGAAAGAAGGCATCATTAACAGCAACAAGCAGCAGTTATGCTAATGGAACGCTATCCCGGTGCTTTGGGGCTGCAGGGAAGTGCAAGCAATGAAGAGGATGAAAATGGTATGCCGGACTTGGACGATGCAGAGAATGATTCGGATGACAGTCAAGACTCAGAAGACTCTGAAGCAGAGGAGGTAAGGGAGGTGCAGGAGGAAAAAGAGGTAAGAGAAGAAGAGAACTCAGGCACCACTACAAAACGTGAGTCTAACTCAAGGAAGTATGAGGAAGAAAGGAGAGCAAGACGAAGACCATCTCTCTCTCGATCGTCGTCCATCACCGGTACCTCTGGCGTGCAGACTTAAGTGGCAGTGGCGAGGCAAAAGGACCGACAGTGGAACTTTCTACAGCTGCTGCGACGGGGAAGAAGTCAGGTGCCACGGGGCGCAAGAAGAAGCGTAAGGAACGGCAACTCGTGGTAAGCTATGACGAAAGCCTATTGGTAGCAGTGAGAGAGAAGAGGGTGGCCATGGAACTGTTCACTCTAATCTATACGCACCTCAAGGGAGAGGCGAAGAGATTGGTCACAGACTTAGTCAGAGATGGAACGCCGGAATTTGGGCAACAACCTGACGCAATGTGGAAGAGGCTTAAGGACCGGAATGGGAAAGGCAACCCCAGTGATCTGCTGGAGAAGCAGAGAAGGATGGCTAGATGGGAAACTCGTCTACGCAATATGAAGGTCAGATTGCTGAATTTGAGTCAGTGAGGGAACAGTTGGCCAAGAAGGGTCACCACCCCTCTGATTTGAGTTTCGAGCAAATTATTCGAGATGCGATAATGGGTCCTGAATTGAGAGACAAGGAAGTTCAGAGCGACTGGAAGCAGTGGTTGCTGGCGGCAGATTTGAGAAGAACAAGCAAGCATGGGATGTGCATCAATGGTGGCAAGGACATTGACCTGCAGATTCAAGAAAGAGAGAGGAAGGCCAACAAGAAGGCAAAGGCCAATGCTGCTAAGGTTGAAAAGAAAAGACCATTCACTACCCCATGTATGTACTGTAAGAAGGGAAAATGTAAGAAAGGAGGAGAGTGCCAATACTTACATCTCAACGAGAAGCTGAAGGGGATCTGTTTCCTCTTCAGTAAAGAAGGGGATTGCAAGTACGGAAGTAAGTGTAAGTTCTTGCATTCGGGAAAAGAGAAGAAAGGTGGAGGGGGTACGCGAGGGGATGATGATCAAGGCGGCAATAAGCGCAACCAGAAGGGTAAAAAGATCAGAGTAAGAAGGAGAAGAAGTGCTTCAACTGCAAAGGCAAGGGGCACTATGCCTCCAACTGCAAGAAGCCTTGCCTGAGGTGTGGAGGGGATCATCCCTTACCGAAGTGTACCCATGGCCCAAATGGGGGAGGAGAGCAGCCGGGAGCAAAAGCCAAAGCTGATATGGTCAAGAAGAAATCCCCAGGGGCTGACACTAGTGATAGCTCTGACGAAGAGCAAGACGGGGAGCTTAATCGGGCCTTCAGTCTAATTCAGAGAAGGAAAGCAGCGCGGGCCTACATGGTTAAAGGGGGTGGTAGCAAAACTGTGTGTAGGGGTGAGGAAGTGCCCACACCCGAAAGGAGTGTGAGTAGGGCGCCTCAACCTGAAAACAGAGAGCTAGTTAGTTCCACAAGTCAACTAGGAGAAGTCTCAGTTGGGTGTGTTCCCGGAAGTGAGCAAGTATGAGGAGTTTAACAACTTTGTAAATGCTCTGACTGCTCCTAGGGAAGGCGACCGGGCGTCTACGTCGGATGTGGAGGCGCGCGTGGCTGGCGGAGAGCCGAAGGCGATCCCAGGGGCTCTATTCACCGCTGGCTACGACTATGTGCCTATGAGCCCGCGAGCGATGGTATGACTGACGGGGGGGCGAAGGCGATCCCAGGGTCTGTGGCTGAAAGGTAAAGAACCATGGGAAGATGATGAACTCTACGAATGGAACAGTGATGCAACCTACGACTCCAGTCAAAAAGAGGAAGTGGAAGCTCCTGCCGTGGTACGGCAATACAGGGACAACAGTGGAGCAGTGACGCATGAGTTGCGACAATTTGAGTCGGGGCGGCGGTGACTAGTGACCTTCGGTGTGTCAACGGCTCCGGCGCAGTTCGTACCTCGTTTATGGATGCGAGATATACCCTCTGGACCCGGGATAGTGGATCAGTATGCGGAGTGGCAGATTAATTGGCTCGAGTTTAAAAGACTCAAGTACGGACGCTACCCACCCAAGGCGATGATGGTGAAGAGGGCGGGGAGTGAGACGGACACCGGAGAGAACAAGACAATAACAACCCCGCAAACACCAGACTCAGTTTATTCATTGCCTGAACCTTTGAAGCACGGTCCAGAGACCTGCGACATACCACCGGAACACCTACGGCAATTGAGGATGACGAGCCCGTGGGGGTGGTGGAAGCGCGTTTGGAAGGAAGGTGCTATGGCTCAACCTTCGGCAGAGATCGGTGCATGAGGACAAGAAAGGAAGCTATAGAGTCGGAGTACCAACAGGTCAGAGCCGACGCTGCTGGACTACTCATCGGGGATATGATGTTTTGTACCAACCATCAAGACAACAGAGAGCGCTACTACGTGGATGAAAGCAATATTACGGGCTAAGTCGCGGAAGTGGGCACTCATGCCGGCATATCGGCTGGTAGTCGAGATCATGGAGGACCGAGGCATAGTGCACCTGGTTGGCCGAGTCAAGCCGGACAAGATGGTGGAGCATCTAACGCGGCAAGAAGCTCAAGAGCGAGGGGTGAATTGGGATAGATCGTTAGTGCCCATTATATTCACCATCTTGCGATTGGAGCACACTGGGCTGCTCTACAACTGGAACATCAACTGGGACAAGGTGAAATGGGAAGAGCCGGGAATGCCGAGGAATGGGAAAGTGTACGGAGAACGAGTGCCTTGTCGAACGGTGAAAGCGGCGGTAACGCAGTACCGGGCCATGAAGGACCCGGTTCATGCCGGGAGGTACGACTCTGACTTAAAGCGAGTGGGGTTACTAATAGTGAGGGATCAAGGTCCCGTGACCCCGATAGTCGCTAAAGGCAAGATGGCTAAGTCACCAGTTTACGGAGGAAGCAATGCCCCTGCTAACGCCTAAAGTGGAAGGGAAAGCAACTGAGACCACGGAGGCACCGGAGGGCCAAGTGGAGAGCCAAGTGGAGAGCCAAGGACCTGTAACACCGGGTCCGGGGAAGGCAAAGCCGGAGATGTTGGCTACTCCAGAGGAAGTGCTAGACCCATTGGTGTTTCTGGAGAATGGAAGTACCCCGTGGCGGGAACACATGGCGAAGCTCTATCAAAGCTTCCCGGAGCATTCCACGGAGGTAAACGAGGAGTCTGAGGATTCAAAGGACCCAGGGAAGGGGGACGACACGGTGTCGTTAGTGACGCAGGTCCGGGCGGCGGCGCCTTACAACACCCCAAAGGCCCAGAGGTTTAAGGATGAGATGGGAAGGGCCCTGGAGCAGATTAAGGGGCGACTGATGCCAACTAAACCAAAGCGCCTGGACTATGAGAACGATGAGGCGATGCGCACCAATGTGCTTCGGCACCTGCGGAAGCTGGCTACGGTTATGGCGGAGCTCTACAACGAGGACCTCAGAGCCGTAGGTATGAATCAGATCGGCGAGGTGCAGCAACTCATCATCAAGGTCGCGGAGAAACGGTTATGGAAGCGAGAAGAACGCAAGGAGGGGGTACTAACCCCGGGCGCGGTGCCGGGTCAACCCACCCCAGGTGCAGCTTCTAGCCCTGGTAAACAGCAGGTGGAAGCGGAGCTGGAGCAGGGACGGGACATGATGAGCGAGAAAGAAAGGATAAAGCGTCTGGAGGTGATAATGGAGCAACAAAACGAGGTGAACCAGAACCGGGTGGCATGGCCGCCTAAGTGGAAAGACGACAGAAAGGACCTACAGGACTTTGAGGAGCGGTGGCAGGAGTACGTGGGACTAATGTACCGCTGGTCTACAGGTTGGCCTTTTCCCTACAACAAACCAAAGTTTCCCGTGCACTGGAACCCTAAGCCCTGGAGAATAGCTGGAGATTGGGAGAAGCGCCCAAAGCCTAAGATTGGTTACGGCCGCTAGGGGGAGGCGACATGCCCGATCATGTGGTGGTCTACGCCGGGGGAGTCCAGGGGGAGCCCGAACAAGTCCAGGAAGAAGAAATGGAAGTGATAAGGATGATGCTCAACCGCGCGCTGATGGGTAGGGATCAAAGGACGGCGACGCGACCGGGTAAGGTCCCGGACCCCATGTTGGACTCGGGGGCAGTGTCGGACATGGCCCCACCCAGTTACAAGGATTTTGCCGGTTCGATGTCAAAAGAATATATTTATTGATGCCTATCCTTTTACTCAACCAAATCCAACAAACTTCGCCAGTAACCCAATCTTCTTCACTTATATAAATAGTAACCCAATCTTCTTCACTTATATAGATAAAGATCAAAGATGGTGGGAAAATGTGGGAGACTAGCGAAGCCCAAAAACAACCAAGGCAAACACCAGCCAGTTCCCGTTGTCCGGTCTAACGATAATATATTCTGACCTAAAAAGGATAACGGACCTTTTTAGTAATATCAACATTATTCGGTTAAGAGTGTTATTAATATGAGCAATCTCTTATTGTGTCTGGACCGACACTGGGTATTAATAAAGTAGCACATATTTACCTATCTGCGCCTACAATCCCCTCCCCGGTTTATACCGATAACCTCTATTGATTAGGAGTAGAGAGGTAAATGTGAGCGGTAGGAATATGTGGGCTGTCGAGATTTGGCTCGAGGTTGATGGCTTCTCTTCCTTCTAGGAATCAGATAGGCGATTGAAGGAAGGAAATGTAACTGTAGGCGTTACTCCGAATGATTTGGATTTCGGAACATATGCGAAATTCGAATTTGATTCGAATTTAATTATCAAATTTGAATTTTGAATTTCGCTCTACACTTCCCCCCCCCCCCTTGATGACCCTTGTCATCCAAATGTGAGGAGTAACTTATTGGCTCTGGCTGTATATATATCGTGTTTCGGTCTCGGGGTCTGAAGTAAAGTCGCATCCTTGTTGACACAACTTTGCCTCACACCCTCGGCAACACCCCTTGGATGTCCTTGGTCGGACGGGAGTCGAGTTGGTTCATCTTACTTTCTGTCGGCTAGATTGGTCAACTCCCCTCTAGTGACGCTCACTGGCTCCCTGGGTGGGATGGAGGTCTACCTGGTGCTGGGACGTAAGAATACCTTCATCCTAGCTTACCTATCGGCGGTAGGCTGGGATGAATGTATTCTCTAATCTGCGCCTCGGATTATAGAGCCAGCTTGAAGTTATTTTTGGAAGTGTCTAGGAAAGTATACAACCCCTATCGGAGGGTCTTAAAACACATCTCTCTCGTCTTCCTCCACGTATCGGATGAAATCGTCCTCTGTGCTGGACTGGGAGGATGAGCGGTACCGCCCCTCTGGTTGGTCGAAGGGTGGGTCGTCGCGCTCGTGATCGAGTTGGATGCGGATCGTTTGCCGTTCGTCGTCGGATAGTTCGAACGGTCGGATCGACAACCGCGGTTGGTCGTACTCAGGGTATAGTCTTAGCATTATGTCCCCGAGTTTATATGCGTACACTTGCTCCCACCATGGGTAACAGTGTCGAGAGTGGTATACATAGTCCAATGGCTTTGTATCTTTGTGCCATCTGAACTCTTCGTCTTGCACCGCGCTGTCCCACTCTGGACGAGCATGACAACGGAAGTTTCGAGCCCACCTCTCCGCCCAGGATTGGAGGCGTTGAGGGTCGGTTGGGCGGGCGTTTTCGTGGTCAAGCAAGACATTGAGTAGGTATCTGTGGCCGTTTCGGAGTAGACGATAGCGAACGGCTATGAGCCATACCGCCATGTGTTCTTGTTGAAAACGGAGATAATGTCTTTGTCGTAACCTTGCCGCTCCCTGAAATCGGTCGGGGATTGTAGGTGGCTGGGGGTGATAGTAGCTCCGCCTATGGTAGGGAGGCGAGAGTAAAATATATGTGACGCCACTAATACTAGTATCTGATAGGCAGGGGGTAGGGGACGGTTATTGGGCACTCTCCTCAAGGGGCACTCCAAGGGCCTCCTTGATTTGGCGCAACTCGTCACCTTCCGCCGACAGATTGAATGGGAGATCGCGGCCCTTTCGGAGGTGATAGGCCCGATATGCCTGAACCTTGTCCGGGAGGAGTAGGCCCGCTCTCTCCAGGAGTCGGTAGTAGGCACTGATGTCCAATTGTGACCATCGGAGCCTTCGGAGCTCGTAGGGTTCCAAGAGCTGTTTGGGCAGCGCTTTGATGCTATAAAATCTGAGCACATACGCCCTTTGTTGATCGGACAAGCTAGCCCAGCCTGTGATGGTCCGAGTCAACGCCCACTGCTCCATGGTCAGTGATATAGCATCCCCCGGAATGGGTGTGTAGGGTACCACGTGTGGGAGTGGATTTTCGGGCCAGGTTGGCGGGCCCTGAGGAATTTCCCACGATCTAGTAACTGGGTACTGCCATGGTCGTTCTCTCTCATGGGATTGTGCTCCAGACACATATGTGGTCCCCATCGCTCTGGCGACATGTATAGGTCGGGGTCAAGGATCCACTTGTGTCCGCAGTTAGAGCTGCCGTTGGAGGGCACTGAACGCACACCACCGCAGGTCACTCGGAGACGGTTCTCGTCATGTGCTGCGTAGTGGTAGGATGGGGTGTGAGAGTATACCCCCCGCTCATCTTGCATTGGTGGAAGTGGCGGTGGTATGCTTTCGTCAGGTACGACCCCGTGGGCCGGTTCGTCCTCAAAATAGTGAGGGTCCGGTACCCAGTTGACCTGGTTGCCAACGAGCATATGCCGATATGGCTCCGCCGTTGGTTTGAACGGATTAGAACGCGGATTGGTTGTATGTTTGAGCGCTGGGCATTCAAGCCGTAGGCGGCGCTCTGCGTCCGTGATATCCGGGTACGGAGGGTATATGCGGTGCATTTGGCGTGTCGCCGGGTCAAAGGCGTATCGGACGGGTTTTTCGTACTCCTCGCTCGCCTCGTTCCCTTGGAAGAGGTGGGGATCCATTCCCCGTAACATGGTTTGCATCGGGATGCGGTACGGCATCAATAAACGGTTGACGCGTGCATAGTTGACCCTCTGGGGCGGGCTGGAAGGTTTGGGCACCCCCGATTTGGATTCCCATCGGATGAGACGGTAGATTTTCTGGCCTACCGGTCTATCCCCATGACAGTATACCGGTCGGTCGATCGGACCGTATACGTACGGGATATCATCCTTTTTGTGGAAGTATGCAACAAATTCCTCTTTCCTGCCCCAGTGTCGGGGTTGTTCAGGTGGTGGGCAGCGATGGTGTTGATAATCCATGTTGAAAGGCGCGGGGACGGGTTTTTCCTCCTCGACCGGGTTTAACCCCGTCGCTGTATTTATCGGGAGCTTTTAAGCGTCTCTTAGCTCGGTTGCGCGCCATGACTTCAGCATCACTGTCCTCACCCGACTCGTAATCGGTGTCGGATTGATCGAACTCGTCCGGTACGCGCCATGGTTCCGGGTCAACCCATGGTTGTTGAAGGATACCTTCTGGGTCGACGTCCTCATCCGTCGGAGGTGAGGAAGGTGTGCGCGCAACACTAGCCGGCGTTGCGGCTCCCTCCGGGCTCATGTGTGTAAGCTCGGTGTTCGAGTGATCGGAAAGAGTGCTGAGTGGAGTTCTAGGTGAAGTAGGGCTCGGTCGGGGTTGAGCGGGTCCCTCCGGAATGGTTCCGGTCCCCTTGGAATCCGAGTGTGCTGTTTTGTGTCGTTTGTGTGGTGGGGTGGCGAACCTGGGGCTCTCCGACATAGGTAAATCGGACCCAGACGGTTGTTTGGCCTCCGGCGGCGCCCCTGCTATCGGCTGGCCCTCTTGCCTCTGGTCCGATGCTTTCCCCTTGTCGACCGCGATGACTTGCATTAGCAAGTGTACCACCGCGATAACGCACACCAACGCCACGCACGCTAATAGGAACGCTAGGTACTGCTCCAGCGCTGTTTGCATGCCTATAGGTGGCATAAGGGCTTGATTGTCGGTATGTCTGCGAGCCAAAATTATGAGCAAGGCAAGTGTATTTGCTGTGAATTATGGGATGTTTGTCGTCCTTGCACACTTGCTTACTTAATATTATGTACATGTCAACAGAGGGATTTGGGTGCGACGTGAGCCCTTGGATCCCTTCGCCTGTCCATACTTAATGCCTCGGGATTATATATGAATCGGGCTGTCTAGGAATAGGGACACTTAAGTGCATGAATGAAGTATATATGCTTTTTTTCTTGGTGTTTTTCAACCTTCAACCCAAACAACAAGATAGGGAGGACGTGACATAAATGACGTAACATTCTGTGGGGAATAGTCTATCACACCCTACACATGCCAGAGCCGCGGGAGGCGGGCTAGCAACTCGGGAGGAGGCGAGTGTGATGTGCGATGACCAGGTTGAGCTAGCCAGATATTATTCCGACCCATGGTGGTAACACCAACTACCGACCCGTCAAGATACCTTCGGGGCCGTCGCACCCCACGGAGGGTGGGGCAGGGTCACTTGTCCCGTTTGTTACATCATGTTAGGTCCAATCCCCTCTTTCCCGTAGAAGAGCGGACTTAGGTAGTATTTTAAACAAGACAGAGATATCTTCGGGTGTGTCCCTAGTATGGCAGTGGCTAGGTTTCCGCTCGGTGCGGTTGGGCCCGGTACCCCTATACTACCCGTGTTTGGCTATGCGTTTCATCGATCATCACCTCGACTACTTTCGAACCCCTTTGGATTTAGCAGCTTGGCCTAATCGGCCGGGTTTGTATTTCCCCGGTGCTGGTGCCCCTATGAGACCGGTAGAGATGCCTTCGGCGGCTATCTCGTTCCATACCCGTATTGGGATTCGGCCATGTTGGAGGTCGAATGGGTAGTCTAGCACCATGCGCGGCCATACTTGGATCTGCCATGGCTTGTATCTGGGCGATTTATCGGTAATGCCCTTCCAGAACGTCTCGACGTTTTCCCCGTCCCGATACACCGGGTAGAAGACTCGGGATTCAGGATCGTCGAGGTCTTGGTGACCGATAGAACTGTAGGATGGGCGGTTCGGCCGAGGTCGCTTTGTTCGCCCTGGTGGCGCGGACCTTCGGTTCCCATTCCCTGACTTTCATTAGGAAGAAGTGCAATCGTCGCCTACGTGCCGTCGGTGGGCGGAGGATATATATCTTACCCACGTGCCAATGGATGGCCTTAACGTCTTCGCCTTTCTTCAGCTTGGACTCATCCGGTGGACGCTGAGGGGCGATGTCCGCTTTTTCCTCCTGTTCGGTCTGCGGATGGATATCCGGCCGCGGAGCTATGACTGCCGGGGAGGGTCCATCATCTCGGTCGACGTCCATTCCCTCTTGGCTGGGCGCTGATGCTGCATTATTCTCTGCAGCCGGGATCGGCTGATCGGGATTATCCTTCGCCTCGGCCGTCTTATCACGGCGCTTAGGCGGGGCACGCAAGCTTACGTTCAGCTTTTGGATAGCATCCGCCATGGTCTCGTTTCGGTCGAGCATGGGGTTAAAGCGCATTAAGCGTCGGACATGGACCACTAGTGTCTTGCCTTTACCCTGTATGCGGTAGGTCAGAGCCCCTACTTGTTCCAACACGGTATAGGGTCCCTGCCACATAGGGAAGAGCTTCACACTGACCAAGTTGGGGACCTGCGGGACGTACAGGAATACTAGGTCCCCCGCATGGTACTCTCCCGATTCATACGTGACCCTGGATGGTGTGTTCTGGTTTTGGCGGCTGACCTCTTCAGCCTCTTGGGCCTTGGCCACATAATGTCGAGCTTCCGCCATCACCCTTAGGCGACATGCGAAGAGCTCTTCGTGTTCTAGAAATCCGCCTTCCGGGCGGTGCGGGAGCACCATATCTTCTGGAATACGTAAATGGCGGCCGTACACGAGCAAGTTTGGGGAGGCGCCAGTGGTCTTCCCACCCAACGCCTTCGAGCCCGTGTTGTTCATGGAGAACACAAAGGACGGAAGTGCCTTATGCCAGATGTGTTGGTTATCACGGCAGTATTGTTGGAGGGCGGCTTTGAGTGGCGTATGGACCCTTTCTAATAGATTCTTGCGTATGCTGTGACATACTTCCATTTAAATCCCCACGCCGCAGACAGCTGTGCTGAGAGCTTATTGGTGAACTCTGAGCCCCTATCGCTGAAAACGTTCTTGCGTACTCCCGTGTACCGAAAGACGTGATCGATCAAGGCCTCGCATGTCGATGCTGCGTCCTTCTCCTTGACCGGAGCCGCGAACACGTAGTTCGAAAAGCGGTCGATGGCGGTCAGGATGTACCGGTAGTTATGTTGTTCTGCTCGTGGTAGTGGGCCCACGAAGTCTATGTGCAACGTCTAAAGAGGTCTTCTGTAAGCTTGTATTCGCCGTATAGGCCCCTATGAGAGTTTGGGTGCGGAGATTTGATTTGCTTGCAGTGTTCACACGTATCCACTGTTTCGGATATGGCCTTTTGCATGCCATGCCACCAAAATTTCCGTGAAATGAACCACGACATTTTGTCCCTTCCTAGGTGGGAGTTTAAGGCGGAGCGATGGGTAGCGGTTAAGATCGCCTTTCGAAGCTGTGGAAGGACCCACAGCGTCCATTTGGACGGCGTCTTTTCCCACTTGCCTCCGGACCCTTGTACCATAGGAGGTCATCGTGCCATGCCATGGTCTTTTTCTGGAGGTGGATCTCCCTTGTCTCGGGATGCTTTTGGGCATCCATGGCGTGAGGTATAAAGGGGCCCCATTCCTTCGAATCCCTGGCTAACTGAATAAAAACCGCAGGGCTGGTCAAGGTCATGTCCATATCATCCAGCTGTAGGGCGCTGGTGACCAGGCCGATGTGATCCCGGGTATGTTGCGTTTGGGTTGCGGCTGCGATGGCAGCAGACCTAGACGGGTGAACATTCTTCGGCACCCAGAACGACTGATTCTTATTGGAAAAGAACGCGTTCATGGAGTGTTCATGTTCGTGGGTCTGGCCCTCCCGTATATCCCCTTCGCTGAGGATGCGTATCAATCTCCTCAAGGAGATCCCGCCAGTCTTCCGCGTCGTGCTTAGTGCAGCATACGCGGCGGATAGACTCGAGGTTTTCCAGCAACTGCTCTTGGGTATCCGTCTTATATCCCGGTTGCCAGCTGATGGCGCTGGTGGCTATATGCCATACCCGTAGGCAGTGTGTCTGTCCCCGGCGTGTGTTCGCTGGCCAACCAGTCATCGTTGCCAGTCCACCCGACAAGGCATGCCGTTGGTGTGTGCAGGCGAACCGGTCAAGTCCGTCCCCGATGGAGCCTTTGACTCTCGGCATTCGGGAAAGGCTGCCCGGGACCGTGTTTTCCTTGCCTTTGATGTACTCAATGGTGAAATAATACAAGGCTAATTCCGATGCCATCTCGCTAGTCGGCCCGTATGTTCCTTATCCATGAGCCACCTCAGGTTGGCATGGTCGGTTTGGACTAGTATATTCGGTGCGCCCCACAAGTACTCTCGCAGCCGGCTGAACGCCCACACTATCGCCAACGCTTCGCGTTACCGTGTGCAGTAGTTCACCTGTTCAGGGGTCAGGTTTTTGCTGACGAACATAATTGGCCGGAGTTGCTTGTGAGCGGAGTCGTATTGCTGTAATACCGCCCCGACTGCATATTTGGATGCGTCAGTAGCGAGTACAAAGCGCTTTTCGAAATCGGGTAGAATTAGGACTGACCCGCCCTCTGTAAGAGGGTCTCTTGTTAAAGCTTCCTTCAACTTGTTATGCGTCTCTTCGGCCGCGGGTGGCCACTCTTCATAGTATTACGGGTCACCTTTAAGGCAGAAATCCCGCAGAGGTTTGACGAAGTCTTGGAAGTTGGGAATGAATTCGGAATAGACTTGTGCCATACAGAGGAAAGAGTGTAGCGCTGTGCGTGTGTTAGGGCGCGGGAGGGAACGAATGGCGTCCCGCTTCTCCGGCTTTAGCACTATCTCGCCCCCCTGTACCCTGTATCCTAGATAGTCGATGTGGTCGTTCGCGAACGAGCACTTCTCTAGGTTCAGCTTCAGGCCGAAGGCCTCCAAGCGGCGCAACACAACTGACACATGAGCCAGGTGTTCCGCCTCCGTATTGGAGTAAATGACAATGTCGTTTTTATTGATTTTGCTAAAATTATTGTACAATGAGAAAGACAGTATTCCCACCCAAACCCGTAGCGGTTGCGGGGCGCCTGCACTACGACCACCAACATCAGGGACACCGACTAAGCGGGTTTGATGGCTGGGGGAGCATTTGGCCTTGAGCGAATGGCAGCCCGCTAGGATCTGTGCGCAAACGGTCCGGAGACACAGATGCACGTCGTAGAAAGGGTAGAGATAGAGAAGGAGAGAGAGAGAGATAGAAAGAGAGAGAGAGAGAGAGAGAGAGATGGAGAACGAAAGAGATAGAGAGAAAGAGAGCGAGAGAGAGAAAGAACGAGAGAGAAAGGACGACAGAGAGAAGGGACAGCCGATAGCCTACAGGAACCTCCCGACCAACACACAAACCTAGTAACCGGCTGGCACAGGCCAATTCAGACCGGGAAGAATCTTCCCGGAAGCGAAGCAGCCAACACGTCCCGGCGCATCTGGGCCCATTCGTCCAGGTCGAAGCGGGACTCCCATCCAGCGCCAATCCATGGGCGACCAGTCGTAGACACACCGATCCTGACTCGAGCAGGCCCACAGGGCACCAGCTGAATCGCAGGAACGCCAGAGAGAGAGAGAGCGCAACAAGGAAGAGAGAAAGAGAGGGGGGCCGGTCGTAGAGGAGAAAGAGAGGGAACAGAGTGAAAGGGATCCCACAAGGGAGCGCGGTCCAAGGCAAGAGGCCGCGCTTAAGCCTGGTCCGTCCGTCCCACCCAGGAAACATCCCCCCCACAGACCAGGAAACCAGCAGAGACGCTGGAAATTTGAAAAAACCGAATCCCGACAAGAGAGAGAAGACAGAAGAAGAAGCACAGTCAACCCTAGACGAGTCCTCCATCCCCATGACTATGCAGCTCCCTGAGAAGGGGGGGACACAGACAGGACGGATTACCCTCCCAGAGACTCAAAGCGGGCGGAGGCTAGGTCGGGAGAAAAAAGAGGCGGAAGGCTGGATGGGGGGGGGGGGGGAGAGGAATTCAAAACTCTAGCCAGGGCTAGGCCCCTTCGGTTCCGTGGCCCCGAGGAGAGGTGGGATTCGATGGGGAGTCAAGGGTGGGAGGAAAAGGAGACTCCATAGGCAAGCTAGTGTGCCAGTGGGTCGTCTGACTTGCTGGTGGGCTAAGCGAGCCACAGGAGACCCTCTCCTCCCACATCTACGGGATCGGTGCGATGGATTTTCGTCCCCCCTTGGACTCAGCTTCGGTGGGATACCTTGGGCCTCTGGTGGACTTCCTTCTCCGCCTCTCCGCTCGCCTCCCGCCTCTGGACAAAGCAACAAAGGGGACCAGGTAGGGCGAAGGAGCACGCCCACCTACTGAGGGGGGAGGAAAGGAGGGTTTGGAGGAGGTCCCGCAGGGAAATGGTGAAGGAAATTCCAAGTCTGGATGATATGCTCATGGCAAATCCTGGTTAGGCCTTGGTAGATCTGCTGCGCGATGCTCTTGGAGAAATGGAAGCACAGTTCGTCAAATGAGGCTTGTGAGATGTATCCTCTCGCCCCCATTGCGATCATAATAAGATTGGTAGACATTGGACGTCTCCTAATGGTCTGCCTGCTTATCGCTTCTTCCAGCGGGAGGTATCGGTGATCATAGATCGCCCGCGGGTTATATCCCCACGCCTGATGGGACTTCCAGGGGATAGCTGGCCAGGTGCTGGGCGGGTCTTCTCCCCGAAACGCATTTGGGTCCTTCGGTCGGTAAGGGGGGTTCACCCGACGTCCATCTCGGTCCCAGGTATCCCGCCGATCGTCTGGCGACTGTCTCGCGGGGAGACAGGAGTCATCTTCGCGGACCAGCCATTGATCCTCCCGGGTCGTGTAGTCTATCAGGGTAACGTGGTTTGATCTTCGAGAGGCGGTGACCAGCAGGTCTATCTTGTGCGAAAAACCCGGTCCCGCCATGTCCACCATCACCTGCGCGGCGGGGTGAATGAAAGCCGGCGAGAGAGGTGGGGCAAGAAGGGGGGCTCCCTCCGGGGCGGGGAGACCTGCGTCCGCACGAGGGGGGGCACTATCTTGCTTCGGTCGAGGGAAGGCTCCCTCCTCCCCGATGATGAAGACTGTGCAGTCCGGTGCTATGCCATCGTCGTTGTCTGACCGCTCCAAGCAGCTGCGGATCCACTGTCTGCATTTGGAGTGCCGCTGATCCAGTAGAGACTTGAGGGCCTCCGAGTGGAAGGAGGACTTTGAGAGCAAGTAGTGGCTGATGCTCCCAGTGACCCTGCAGCCATACGGGCAGGAGGTCGAGGTGGCCCCCTTGGTAATCACAGTGCTGACCCTCGCCGGAGTGGGCCAGACATCTAGCTGGCATTTGAGTACTATGGCTACCTCTCTCACTGAAAGGCCGCCGTTGGGTTGAAGGAAATGGTTGGTAATGGCTTGGAAGGGTCTGCGTATTTCCGAGCGGATCCCCCATGTTAGGCCGAAGCGGGGCGCCACTTTGAATTTATTAGCGTCTTCCGAGCATCTCTGGCGAAGCTTCCATAGGTTGTAGGAGGTCCAATTCTTCTTGACTTGGGCGATGGCTTGGTCTACTGACCCTGGAGCGACAGTCTCCTTGGTGAGAAAGTTAGTGACGGAGAGAATGACTGGGACCTCTAGTGCGTTCCATTCGAAGCGGGCCGGGGGAACGTCATATGCCTCCCTGAATCGGGCAAGGCTGTGTTCTGCATCGGATCGCTGCTGTCGCCCGTCGGGCCATGACGAGTCACTTACATGCCCTGGAGGGATGCGCGGGTTAATGCCAATGCCCAGTGCTCTGCAGGCGCGGATCCAATGAAGTACCATAAGTCCGTCGCGGCGATCCTCCTTGAGCAGATGCAGGTGACCTTGCCATCCAAGGAAAGGCTGGTCTGGGGGGTCCGGAAGCTTGGGGCACTGCTTGTTGATGTCCTCTGGTATGGAGGCTTCGTCCCTGAGAGCGCCCCTGTTCACAGCGTTGACGTACCGCGGGTAGAAAGCTGGAATGATGCAGTCGGTGGGGACCTCCACCCCGTGGAAAACGGAGTGCATTCGCCATATGTCCGGTGGATGAATCGGTGGATGCATCAGTGGCGGGCGCGGTCCGCCGTCCCCTGCCCATCTGAACGAGAAGCGCGTGCTTGGCGGCTGTGGGGGGCAAGAGCTCTTGGGAGCAGCTCGGCGACCACGGAGGGGGAGACGCTGGGGACAGAGATCCTTGTTCCTGGGGAAGTAATAATCCCACGCTAGGCGTAGATGCGCATCCACCGCGTATTGAACGTATGGATCGGTCGAAAGGAGGCATTTGATAAACACCGTGAAAGTTCGCAGGTAGTACCGGGTGGAGAACTGGTGAAGGCCGAATCCTCCCCCTCCTCCTATGGGGCCGTAAAGCACCGCGTTTGGAATCTCCTGGGGAGACAGCTGAAGAGTCTCCCGGATAAGGTCCCGAAAAGCTGTGTCTAGGTCCCGAAGCAACTTCTGGGGGAAGGGGGTCCACCCGAAGGAAAAATCTAGGATGCTGGTGAGGAGACACGTGAGGGCTTTCCTTTTCCTTGCAAGCGAGAGGTCGAGGCTGTGTATCAACCGGGCAGTAGCCACGAACCTTGAAATCGCGTAGTCTCTTTGGATCTGCGGGTTATTGTTGCCGTCGGTGTGGAGCCCCAGGGACCGAAAGACTTCAATTGCCGAACGGTTTCTAATCACGGTGGGGGGGCACGTCGAGTCCCGGCCGGGTGCAGTGAGAGAAATCGGGACAGCGTAGACACCTTTGCCCTCTTCACTAACCAGGCAGATGACAGAGCATTTTTCCGCCGCACAGATCTGGCGTGCGGCCCTAAGTTGCGTATAAAGAAGTGAGAAGCCCTTTTGTGCCTCGGGAATGTAGAGCTCCGGTGGACCATCCCCTCCTAGGGCTGCCCAGTTATCGTCCGCAAATTTGTGATCTGCAGTCAACGGGGGCCTCAGGGGGTAGACGGAGGTGTTCTGGGAGCGGTCGCTGCTAGTGCCATCGTAGAACCGGTATCCTGCTGGCATAAATTGCTGGTCAGGGCACAAGCGGGTAAGGTATTCGTCGAGAACCCCGTATGTGCCCGGGCTGAGCGATCCACCTTGAGGGATCCCTCGGGAGCGGTGAATTTCGTCCGGCAAAACAGCAGACTTCCCTGTAGAGTCCGGGACCTTGAGCTTGAGCGGGGAGTCTTTGAACCAATGGCGGAGGAAAGCAAACAGCTCGGGGAACTCCCCCTCCTGAGCCACCACATGGGAGTACGCTTCGCAGATGTAAGTGAGCTCCGCGCGGTCAAACGCCTTGCGGATGTCAGTGGAGAAGATGATAAGCGTCTTTTTCTTACCTGTAATCTTGGGGGCTGCCCGTAAATCGGCCAACATCAACCGCAGCACCATGTTCCATTCATCGCACCCACTCACAGTTGTTGTGTTGGCTTTAGAAGTCTTCCGGATGCACCCTGTGTGGAGCTTGAAGGACTCAACCCGAAAAGTGACGAGTTTTTCGTAGAGGTTGAGGATCGCGTTCGAAACCGTGATGCCCCGCCAGTCGGATACATTTGCGCCTGTCCCAGTCCCCTTCCAAATCTGGCTGAGAATCCCCGGCTTCCAGTCCTTTGGTAATCTCTTCTCCTTCCAGCAATGGGAGAAGAAAGATCCTAATTGGATCTTCGCGTCTTGCGAGAGGAGCTTGAAGATGTCGGGGGGTATACCATCGTCTCCCGGAGCAGGACCCTTTTTGGCCTGAATTGCATGCTCGATTTCACCCAACGAGAGCGGCCGACGAGCCAGATCGAGCGCCTGCTCTCGAGAGAGCGGGGGGGGGAGGCACTTGAAGATATTGACGAATTGCTTGACCCGGTCCCCAGGAATATGAGACTCTTGGAACGGCCCTACAAGGAGAAGCCGTCCGTTGGAGTCTCGGGGCGGGGCCGAGCGCAGCCTCTCCCACTCCCGAATCCTCTGTAGCCGGGTCACTCTTCTTAGGACCGCCCACTTGGCGAGGCGGTCTGCACACTCATTTAGACGGAAGGTCCACTCAAAACTGCGTTCTTGGTGGGACTTGACCCAGTGGAAAGAGATCGGAGCAGTCTGCACGTGAAAGCGAAAGATGGCATCCCATAGGGGGGGCTTCGACCGCGTCTTGAACAGTTCGTGGGCCTCCCCTTCCAGATTCGCGTCCGATAGGGCCCGGTAGTCGGTGTAGACATGGACTCGCCGGGGCCTCCAGGCCATCTCCCGGATGAATTGGAGGCCCCCTGCCATAACTGCCAACACTTCCTGTTCACCACTAGAGGCTGGATTGTCCGCGTTGCCGTAGATGGCGATAATATCGCGATTGTAGAATAGGAAAGCCCCGAAGCCCGCAGCGTTGCCATGTTCGGGAAAGCAGGATCCATCGGTAACGAGGATAGCGTCCCATGGTGACAGGGAGCCTGGAGACAGCTCGTCAGGTCGATCGAGGCGCGGCGCAAGGCGAGCAACAGGGAACCGTTGTTGGAATTCGTCAGGGAGCGAGCTGAGGCGCAGAGCAAACGCGTTGGATTGGAGTCGGATGATCAGGCCCCGGGTGTCCTCTCCGTTAGGAAGGTGGATACCCAGGTACTCCCCTGCTTCAGCTTCCAGGAACTCCATAAGCTTGGGAACCAAGTCAACGGGAGGGGCTGTATACACATCCTGAAGGGGAAGGTTGGCAGTATCCCATCTCTTAAGCTCATCTGAATTACGGTTCGGTCTCCGTTCGTTGTCATCCTCCGGCGGGAACTGCACTGTGTACTGGCGAAGGGACGGTGCCTTGTGGGCATTCATGAGGGACCTCATCCCTTCCACCCCCGCCTGAAGGGCTACCTCGGCAGATGACTGGATGACAGATTCCGTCTCACTGGGGAGAAGGGAAAGGGGGGCAGGATCCACATTACCTCGGAACACCAGATTGGTGAAATGCCCCTTGTCGATAACCTCCCCCGGTCTGAGGATCGGCGCACGGAGCCTGTCGCTTCCGAGAAGGAGCTCTCTCTGGTTATATTTGGAGTCCTCTGGGGGGGTCCATAGTGTAGCTCCAGGCCCCATCACTTGGTGAAGTCGGCGCTCCTCGTCTGCCAGGTCGGAGACACGTGTGCGGTAGAGGTCTGCATAGTGCTCCCGGAGAGCTTCGGGCGGGGGGGACTCCATGGCTGAGTCCGCTTGGACACGGAGGAGGAATTTGTGCTGATTACGGTCAAAGGCTTGGTTGTGGCGAAACCTATCCGGTCTCTTAGACTCCCTCTTGACGCGCTTGATGTCCTCGAGTCGAGAGTTAATCTTGCGTCTGGCCTTGGCAAGGACCTTCAGAGCGTCGGGCAGGAGACGTGATAACTCCAGCGGGTCATCCGACGACGTCTCATCCAGGATGTGCCCCACCAGATCCCCTTCCATTCGAAGCGTACGGCAAATGCTCATCCAGAGCCTGGATAAATGGGATCCGGGGTCCCTCGGAACCTGTCTCTGGAGGCCCTTCGTGATGGATTGCAGGGCAGTTAGCATGCGGGGTACCTTCGTTATCTTCCGCCTGGACTTAGGGGGTCTGGGCTGCCGCCTGCTCAATGGTGGAGGAGGCGGCTGAGCGTCCTGAATGACACTTGGCAGAGCAAGGCTAGGGACAGCCGGGGGAGCAGCGTCGTTCTCTATAGGTGCGGCAGCAACTGCGGCTTGGATGGCCTGCTTCAACGAAGCCTGGGGGGGCTGGGCCGTCCGCATGCTCTCTTCCATACACTGCTGGAAACTATCCCGCTGAGCTTGCGTCCACCTCTTGGGCTCCACTAGAGGCAGCGGGGGAGACCCGGAGACCACCGGGGCGACAATTCCATCAGGCCGGGCTTCCCTTCCCTCCGGACTCCGGGAAGAGGGGAGGGGGGGGGCTGGGCTGTCGGCTAGAGAAGGGGGGGGGAGAGCAGACTCGATGATTTCTTCTACAGAGGAGGGGAGGGGCGGTGGACCCGGGAAACGATCGAAGCTGCCAGGCGGGGAGGAGGGGGGAGAGTCAACCGGGGCGTCGAGCGAGAGGAATTGACGCTCTAGCCGATCCCGGGCGATGTCTACTCGGGCCTGAATCCAGCGCTGCAGGGGGGGGGCCTCCAGGCGGTGAGACGCGATAGATTGAACAAGCCGCTCTTCCCTACTGAGGTGCGACAATGCAGTGATGGCGTCCTCCTCGTCCTCACTATCTCCCTCTGGCAACCCTTGCTCCTCCGGAGGATCCATCTGAGGGTCACTTTCCTGAGGACTCCAAAGGATGAGGCCGACAACGATCCAGGCCGAGGCCTTTGCGAGGATCCAGTCGGGTCGAAAAAACTCCTCAGGGCCAAAAGGCGCTTCCGGGATGGAAAGCTCCAGGAGACCATCCCTGGCCCCGACATCAATAAAGAGCATTGTGAGCTGCAGGATCGTTCTGAGGCGTTTGTAGCGAACAGCGGGCAGGGAAATGCCGAGAGGGCCGATGAACCGAGGCGCGTGGTCACACGCCGGAGTCTCAGACCTGAAGTTGGCTGTGTGGTGGAGCAGGATGCGTCCCTTGATATCCTGTGCCCGAACAATGAGGACCCGCGGGCGGCGTCGCTGGACATAGCGAAGAACCCGTGGGGAGGAGAGTGCATGCCAGGAGGTGAGGAGCATGAGACTCCCGTCCTGGACAATGGATTCCAACGCCTTGGTGGTCCTGTCTGCCAATGGATTCCTGGATCGAAGGTGAAGCTGAGCTCCGAAGGAGGAGAAACATCTGGCTTAACCATTGGTTGAGAGCTCCTTGGGAGAGCCGTGGCGCAGTGGGGGGGACCACCTTTTGTGGTGGAAAAGCCAGAAGTGGTTCTCGTACGTGCGAGGTGAGCGACAGGACATTGGTGCCATGGAAGCGCTCCAGATTGTATCTGAGCGTCGCAAAGGCAAGAGAGGCCTGCGCGCCTCCCCGAAGCCCGTCCCGAGACTGCTTGAAATCGCTAAACCACTTGGCGGACGGCTGGGGAAGGTGCTCCCGCATGCCTTGTTTGTAGACCCTGTAGACAGTAGAGAACCCCAGGGGGGCGGAGGAGGGCACTGGGCTACGGGGGAGGAGGTGCCGTTCAATGGACATGCCTTGCCCAGCAGGGAGACCGCCCGAGAGTTGAAGGAGGCTGCATTGGTGGAATGCTCATCCTTCTTATCCGCTGCCATCTTCCGCAGGTTCCTAATAATCTTGCGTAGGCGCTGACGGAAATGTCGATTAGTCTTTGAGGCTGAGCTCAGTCCCAAGGCTGGGCGCTGGGCTGCGGAAAACGGGTGAAGAACCGCGACGGGGTCAGGAAGGGAGGAGACTGTCCGCTTGAACAGAAGTTGCACTCCATACGAAGCAATCACCCTGCATGCAGTCAGGTTATGGAGGACCGAAACGGAGTCGTCGTCACACTTCACCCACTCCCCTGAACTGTTGCGGTCCAGGAGGAAGGCGTGGGGAAGTTGCCGCGAGCGTGCGTTGCCTTCCATCTGAATGCAAATAACGCTTTGGAGAGAGTAGGAGGCCGGCTGCCCGTCTTGCGTCCACCGGTGGTCAAGAACGAGCGAGGGCAGGACAGAGATGTTGTGGTGCGCGGACCGAAGGGACCGTAGGTTCTGGAGTCCCAGCGGCCGATGAATGTCGAGGAGAAGACATTCTGCATGTGTCTGCAGCGTCCGAGTAGTCGCCCCTTGCCTGCCTCCGCAGTGGGCACAGCGGAAAGACTCAGAAGGACCACCAAGCAGCCATCTGTCCACGAGCTCAGAGAGGGGGAACGGGGAGCGGTCGCCGGCCAGGAGAGACAGGGAGAGAGGAAGAGCCCACGTGGAGGAAAGAGAGGTAGTGGAGCATCCCTGGCACGATGAAGTCGAAACCACGTGAGGGAGCCACGATTCCATAGACACTCCCCTCGGGAGGAAAGAGGGCCCGGCGTCCCGGAGCAACAACAGTAGGCCCCGAGCTGCCAGTCCGGTGTCGCCGCCGTCATGAAGGTCCGGACTGGGGAGGGTGCTGCGGAGAACAACCGGGTAGCGGAACCAGGCACAGGAGATGGGCTGGAATTCTTGCGAGGAGCTCTTCACCTGGGGGCGAAGCTCAGCCATCGTATTAATGATAGCGCTGATGGCCGTCATCTGAGGTCCGATCATGGACCTGGGTGGGCGTGCCGAGGCCCAGTTCCGTAGGAAAGCGGGAAGCTTGGGAAAGGATGAGAGGAGTTGGACCGCGCTTATTAAGAAACAGTACCGGTTATCCGGGTTCTTAATACCTCTGTAGGGAAGAGGAGGCGACTCCGCAGGAGCTTTACGGGGACATGCAGGACGACCTTTACCTTTCGTTATAATTCCGACCCCGGAGTACTCCCCCTGAGCTTTATTAGACAGCGCATTACTCTGGCTGGGGTCCGTGCTTGAGGTCAGAGTAGGCGGAGTACCGGAGGTCTCCTTCGCAAACGTCCGTCGGGGTCGAAGACCAGCGGCTTCTATCTCGTAGAAGTCTGCCATCTTGTCTTCCTGATCCTTAAGGGAAGCCTGCATCTGGCGAGTGAGCTGACTTTCCTGTCGGATTGCGCGGATATCCAGGGCTGAAGAAGATTCCTCCCATGGTGCTTCTCGAAGCAGGCCGTGTGGATCCCCGCACTTGAGAAGGGGGGTGGTGCACTACGATTGTACCCGGTGGGACCGATAAAGGAGGGGGGGTCCCGCGAGGGGGGGGGGGTCCTGTACATCGGCTGCTTAAGCAGGTCGGCTTGTGCGCAGCCTGGCTTCCTTCTGCTTCGCAGCCACACAGCCCTGCCTGCCGCCTGTGATCGCCAAGGGTCCGGAGCTGGCCTGTCGGTCATGGCCTTTTGTGTTTGTGCTGGCCGATGGGACATCGAGTGACGGAGTCGGCGTGGCCGCTTTGACCTTGAAAGGAGACACAACGGTGGTCGATCCGTCTTCGACAGGCGTGGCTTGGGTTTCGGGATGCAGACTGAGGGGGGCGGTGCCTGCAGCCGGGGTAGAGGGGGGGAGGACGTCGTCCAGAATCAGCAGGGCCAGCAGCGGCGGGGGGCAACGTAGAGCTGGTGGGGTTTGGTCGTTTACGTTTTACGTTGCAGGCGTCGGCGGGCGTACTCGTACTGCTTCCGATTGCGACGGTTTGGCAGCAGGGCGGCCTGGGAGTTCCACACCCCCTGTCGGAGAATGGTCGAGCTAGGCAGGAGACCTAGCAGTGTAAGCCACCCCTCCTTGTACGCTCGCTCGAGATCCTGCTGGCGGACCGCAGGGAGGGAGTCCCACGCATCTCCGGATCTGGCGTGGCTGATAATGCTACGGAGGGCATCTAAGCGGAGGGGGCAATCGGGGGAAACTCGGTGTATCCAGTCCGGATTTGAGCTGTACTTGTTGCAGATGCTTGCCCCTATCTCGCGGACGAGGGCAGGTCCCAGGTGACAGCTGGAGGACAGAAAGGAGGGTAGGTCAACCATGGCCATCAGGTCGCCTCGTGGGATCATCTTTTGAAGGGCCAACTGAGGCGCCGGTGGTGCCTCGGGGACTGGAACGCTGTTGGGAGTTGATGAGCTCGTTGGGAGGGCGGGTGACTCGGGGGAGCCCCAGTGGGCCGCGGGGCGGCCAACGGAGATGGCTGAGGAGACCGCTGGGGTGGAGATGGTGCCGGGGCCGTATACGAAGGGGGGGCGGGGGTAGGTTCCAACGGGGCGGAGAGAGTGGAGGATGTAGAGGAGGAGGATGAGGAGGATCGGGTACGCTTGATGAGGCTGCCACGGTGGCGTGCGTTTCCAGCAGAGGGGATGGATGGCGCCCACCACGAGGGGGGCTGGGGGAGATTCTCGCTCGCCGTGATCGAGAAGGGGCTTGCTCCCGGGGTCGGGGTCGGGATCCAGCCCGAAAACTGCATCCATCGTACGGGCGACGACGTGGCGACCGCGACCTCCGTCCGGGCCGCTCCCTCCGTCCGGGCCGCTCCCTCCGAGATCTTCCCCGGGGGAGCACGACCGGGAACGTCGTCCCCGCCCCCCTTCTCTGGGAAGGAG
>WBZZ01001996.1:0-2500 GCA_019918135.1 Paulinella micropora
ACTGGAAATAGGTAAAGATCAGCAAGCAGCTTGCAGCAAATGCAATCGAGCTGAAGAACATGGCTGGCAGGGCACTTACTGAAACAATCGTTGGAGTTCTAGGTATATATGTATATATATATATATATGTGGAAGTTTCATATTGCAATTACTATGCTAATGCTGCGCTGTCGCTGCTGTACCATGTTGCTGTGGTTTCTGTATGTTACGCTTATTATTATTATCATTATTATTATTATTATTATTATTATTATTATTATTATTATTATTGTTATTGTTGTTGCTGTTGTTGTTGTTGTTGTTGTTGTTGTTGTTTTAGCAAAAGATATCCCCCGTCAGACTGCTGCAGACATGCTCAAAATCACCCCTGGTTATTTGGATCAATGCAAGATGAAGTGCATGGAAAGAGCAGTAAATCCTTGCATCCCCAAATCTGTCCTCGCCATGCCTACGGCCTCACCGATAGCGCGCTTGCACGTATCAATACCTTCTTTAACAGGCTGAAACGTGTATCATTCTTGATTGGTCCCGCGCTTTTTTTGAAGCATTGCACCAAGCGACCAACCCAAACATGGTCACCCCGCGACGGCTACTCAAGCGAACGACCGTTCTGTTTCGGGAGTTCATGCCGTCCCAATACATCCAGGTTCCGCCAAGATGCCTGACACGATCAAGTTGGGTAATGAGAGGCTTGGTGTGATGAAAATCGGATATTTCGATTTCAGCGTGCAAGGAGAGAACGGTCAGATTTCACATCCTATAGGCATTATGAGGGTGCGTCAGTTTGCTAATGTTGCAAAACATCCTGATGAGCAAAATCCCGCGATGGTGGGGGATATGCGCCCAGGCATGGCAGGAAATAATTGTCAATCCTGCAGCAACAGAGCGGGGCGGCCCATCCCCTTGCAGTTTACGATTGCAAGATTTCCAGCTGCAGTCAGGATCGACAGCTGCCGCAAGATGACTATGCAGGCGCAGGTACTTAATAATTTAAGTTGCTCTATCCCATTTGCATTGGGCAAGCATAATATTATGAGATTAATCGTAATAGATCATATGTTCTGTTCCTTTCTAAGAGTTGAACTTGGTTGTTTCTTTGATTTATTTGGATTTGTTGGATTTGAATTTCATTTAGTTTTCTTGTTTGATGTGGTGCTTTGTTGTGAAAGCTGTGCCAGTGGCACCTAGGCCTCGACGTGGTCGTGGAGGACAGCAGCGTGCAGGTGACAATGAATGCAGCGCTTTAATATCTATGTTGCATGTATAGTTAGACACTTTACCTTGATTTACTTTTCCCTTCAAGTGCGTTTAGTATTAGTGTTTATGTGATACATGCTTTTCTAATTTGGACAGATGGACAACCTCGACGTGGTCGCGGCGGACAGCAGCATGCAGGTAATATGCCACCTGAGGCGCGCTCTAATATATGTCGCATGCGTCATTTTTGTGTCCATGTATAGCATTCAGAGTTTGTGTTATATATTAGTCTTCTGTAACAGGTCAACCACCCGTGCCTGGACGTGGTCGCGGCGGGCAGCAGCGGGCAGGTCGTGGCGTGCAGCGAGGCGGGCAGCGCGGCGGGCAGCGCGGCAGGCAGCGCGGCGGGCAGCGCCCCCGCCGAGTGTCTTCAAGCGAAGAGGAGGAGGACCAGGATGATGAGGAGGAGGATGAGGAGGAGGATGAGGAGGAGAAAGGAGAAGTGCAACGCGAAGGAGTTGCTGGTGACAGTCGCGATGGCCAGCACCCGCACAGTCCTGTGCAGCATGCGCAGCAGATGGAAGATGATAAAGAAGAGAAAGGTGTTGGAAATAATAGTCATAACCGAGATCCATGTGTGGCTGCTACTCATGATCAAAATGCAACTCAGGCTGTGCACAATCTGGATGCGAGTCAGCAGCAGCTACAAGAACACACTGTAATCGACGAGCAGACTCGGAACGTGGTCGACGAGCAGCCTCGGAACGTGGTCGACGGCGAGCTTGGTGCAGGTGAGGAGCTTCCTGGTGTAGATACGTTCATCGTGTTTGAGTGGGTAGATTACGACGGTGACAGAAAGAAGAGAGTGAGAAGTAAATCGAGGAAGAGGGAAGTGAAAAAATTCAGCTTGGGGAAGGTAACTAAGGTGTACGTTGATGGCGATGATCCAAATGTTGACTCAGTAGTCCTTGTTAACGTTTGGGGCCATTCAATGATTCAGGTTCAAACCAGTATACGGGGAAGTATCTACCGGCTTGGTTGCATGGTCAAGAAGAAAAGCAATCCATAAACGATCCAAGCACAGAGGATAAAGAATTCAAAGCTTGGGAGAAAGACGTGTTGGCGTCGCACATCATCTCACTCGATATCTGCATGCAACCGTCTGGTGAAAGTGAGGGGTCATCCTTACAAATCGCATCGACCGATCAAGAACATATTTGAACTATTCCAAAACAAAAATTGTGATTTTAAGTTGATAATATTAATATTTCAGCAAATAAAATTAATGAGGCGCCTCATGTTG
>WBZZ01001996.1:10000-30000 GCA_019918135.1 Paulinella micropora
AATGGGTGCCATCTGTCGACAGACAGAGAATTAGGGGATGGTGTGGGTGTGCTGGGCCCGTGGTGGGGTGCCTTATGTGTGCCTAGCCATACGCCTATAAGTCATATGCCGAAATAGCGACGGGAAGCACAATCCTGTTCCCTCAGGGTGCCCTTTCTCGCTTGTTGAGCCCGGAATAAAACCCACAGTGCTCTGTCGGTTTATACTAGACTGTCGAACAGTCTCGAAACTCCATCTGCTTACTGGGCCCTCTGTAATGGAGGTGGGAGCTCGTTCTGCAAGGGGCGCTTTATGGAACGAGCCCTGACCCCGCCTGGTACTAGGGAGCTTTGGTATTGCCTGTATCAGTCCCTTCCGTGCAAACATCACGGCTTAGCTGGGCATCGGGTTAATACTTTACCCACAGACTTCCTGGTTGACGAAATCAGAAGCTCCTTTTTTCTGGCATTAGTCGATATTTCATCTATCTATCCATCTATCTATCCATCTATCTATCCATCTATCTATCTATCTATCTATCTATCGATCGATCTATCTATCTATCTATCTATCCATCTATCTATCTATCCATCCATCTATCCATATATCTATCTATCTATCTATCTATCTATCTATCTATCTATCTATCTATCTATCGATCTATCTATCTATCCATCTATCTATATATCGATCTATCGATCTATCGATATATCTATCTATCTATCTATCTATCTATCTATCTAATACTATCTGTCTATCTATCATCTATCTATCTATCTAAGAAGAAGAAGAAGAAGAAGAAGAAGAAGAAGAAGAAGAAGAAGAAGAAGAAGAAGAAGAAGAAGAAGAAGAAGAAGAAGAAGAAGAAGAAGCAGAAGAAGAAGAAGAAGAAGAAGAAGAAGAAGAAGAAGAAGAAGAAGAAGAAGAAGAAGCAGAAGAAGCAGAAGAAGCAGAAGAAGAAGAAGAAGCAGAAGAAGAAGAAGAAGAAGAAGAAGAAGAAGAAGAAGAAGAAGAAGAAGAAGAAGAAGAAGAAGAAGAAGAAGAAGAAGAAGAAGAAGAGCAGAAACAAGAAGAAACAAGAAGAAACAAGAAGAAACAAGAAGAAACAAGAAGAACAAGAAGAACAAGAAGAACAAGAACAAGAACAAGAAAAACAAGAATAATAACAAGAAGAATAAGAAGAAGAAGAACAACAACAACAACAACAACAACAACAACAACAACAACAACAAGAAGCTTGTGGCCCAACTCCTTAGGCAGTCTCCACTCCTCCTTGTAAGGAGTTGAACTTTCAACTCACTATCAAATTTATGAATAGCAATGGCAGCGAGCATGCTGCGAACGAGGACGCACTCAGAGATAGTCATAGCCATGGTAAAGTGTTTTCTTGGTTTGTCAATTTGGTCAGTTTGTAGGGTGAAAAGTTTTTGTGCCTCGTTAAGGCCCGTTCTACGCGGGTCACTTGACGGGCGATTTGCCCCAAAATTGGCAAATGGCCCCAATTTTGGGGCGAATTGCCCGTCAAGTGACCCGCGTAGAACGGGCCTAATTTTGAGATTGTGCTCGGGTTTTTTTGAGGTAGCATTTGTCGAAATTCAACGGGATTCCATCAAAGATTTTATGTTTTGCGAACAGTTCTTATATGGGAAAATGTCTGCCACACACAGCAAAGAGCAAAAAATTCACCACGCGCAATAGTCAATTTAACCCCTTTCTTTTTCGTGAGGGCGACAGGAGCTAAGCAGCTCTAAGCGACAGCATGGAGGCTGCTTTGGCAGCCTCGCGTGAGGGCAAACGCCATGTCCTCTGTAATCTTTCTTTTTTTGTAGTCTGTAATCTTTCCTTTTGGTTTTTTTTTTTTTTTTTTTTTTTTTTTAATGTATGCCTAATGCTTTCTTCTTTCTTTGTCACTTTTGCGCCTTTCGCTTCAAGCTCCTTTCTTTCACTTCTTGTTGGTGAGTCTTTTGTGTTCATTTTTAATACTGTATTGAGCATGGGTTCTGCTTAGGCTAAGTTTAAAGATAAATTTGCTGCTTTGGCGGGCAAACACCATGTCCTCACTGATTTTGTGGTTTGTAATCTTTCTTTTTGGGTTTTTTTCCCCCCCTTTGACTTGTATTGCCTTAAGCATTTTTTCTTTGTAACTTTTTCGCGTTTTTGCTTGAAGCTCCTTTCTGTCACTTCTTCTTTGTGAGTCTTTTGTGTTCATTGTTCAATACTGTGTTGCGCATGGGTATCCTCTCTGCTTAGGTCAGGTATGTATACAAACGACTAGATTTAAGCGGAAAAAGTCTGGGAGATTCCGGTGCCTTCGCGGTCGCCAAGGGACTGCAGGTCAGACTGACATAAAAACGTTACATCTGCAGTCAAGACTACAGCTAGTTTAAGACAGGAGGTAAATATCTATGAAATGTTGGTGTTTGGTACAGGTGAAGGTGGTGAATAAGTGTGTGTGTGTGTGTGTATGTCTCTTCTCTCTCTCTCTCTCTCTCTCTCTCTCTCTCTCTTACTTAGTTTCTCGTCTCTCCTTTTTCTCCATCCTTCTCGTTTCTTTGTTTCTCTTCTCACTCTCCTCCCTGCCTCCCTCCCTCCCCCCCCCCCCCCCCCCAACCTACCCAAACAAAAAAAACATGCATACATAGTTATACATACGTTCATATGTGCTCATAGGCACTATTCACACACACCATGTCAACATACTCACGTCTAGCACATGTGCATCACTTTAATGCGGGATAACAAGAGGTTTGGGGCCTGCAGAAGCGCTTATTTGGGCTGAATTCTTGAAGGTCTATGAAGTTCAATAAGATAACATTTTCAAAAATGCATATGAATGGGCCAACATACACACACATATTGTTCATGCTTCTTGCTTTCATATGCTACCGGCGCGCGCAGTAGCACGTTTCGAATTATGCTTCGTTTGTGTGGGTGCAGGTGAATAAGCAATTTTTGAATCTTTGTGACAATTCCATTGGTGTTGAGGGAGCAAAAGCTATTGCTGCAGCGCTGGAGGTACCTTAAGAGAAAGACCAATAGCCTTAGCGCCCTGCAATATCATTCCAGCACAAGTCGATGTCCACAAATTACTACATTAAGTAAGAAGTGCTACCGCGTATTGCCATAGATTAAGGGTCTGCATAAGAAATATCAAAATTATTTTTTATATATGCAGCCTGCGCGCGGGTAGCATTAAAAAACATACATATGTGTTGTGCAGGAGAACGAAACACTCCGCGAGCTCGACATGTACAGAAATAACATCGGACTGGATGGGGCGAAAGCTATTGCAAAGGCGCTAGAGGTACAGTAAGCATATTCCCAATTGCTTTGGCGCCTCTTTGCCCAATCTTGTTGTGTACGATGTTAAACTCGACCCAAATTGTGTGAACCTATTTAGCAATACAGCCCCAAATAGTTGTGAATGCTACCCGATTGCACAGTAGCATGTGTGAAAAAATAATTTCTGTGTGACGTTCGACTAAAAGCAAGAGGCATGAACAATATGTGTGTGTTGGCACATGCATTTTTCAAAATGTTATCTTACTGAACTTTATAGAACATCAAGAATTCAGCCAAAATAGCCGCTTCTGCAGGCCCCAAACCTCTTGATTGCATACTTAGCTATATTATCTTGTTGTCACGCATTAAAGTGATGCATGTGTGCTAGATGTATGTTGGCATGATGTGTGTGGTGCCTATGAGCACATATGTATATGTGTATGCATGTTTGTGTTGTTTGGGTATGTTGGGGAGGCTGGGGGGAGGGGGGGGGGGGTGGGGGGGAGGGACATACATACATACATACATACATACTTACTTACTTACTTACTTACATACATACATACATACATAACATACATGACATACAAAACATAACATACATACATACATACATACACACATACATACATACAACATACATATATACATACAACACACAACATACGTACATACATACATACATACATACATAAATACAACACACATACATACATACATACATACATACATACATACAGACATAACATACATAACATACATAATATACATAACATACATAACATACATAACATACATAACATACATAACCACATAACATACATAATATACATAACATACATAACATACATAACATACATAACATACATACATACATACATACATACGTACGTACGTACGTACACGCATAGGTTATACTTCGGCTCATTGCAGTTTCTGTTAGTTATGTTTACATACATACATACATACATAAATACATACATACATACATACGCTGACAGGAACAAAAGTCAGGGATGGTTGGGCAGGCAATGAATCGCCCACCCACAAGTGATCATCTTGCTTTCTTGCGCGCAAAAGTTCCACTCTCACCGAATCACACGCGTACCCATTATACGCAACGTGAGCATACCAGTGCACTGCAGTTGCGTACCTGACTGCCACTGTAACTCCCCAGCAGCGGCGAGGGAACGTCTGCTTGATATTCTCAACAGTGAGAAAGCAGCAGCCACCCCCAAAGCGCTCACCCCTTACATACCTGCTTGACTTCATCAGGAATCACTTGCACATCATAAACTTTGCTATTATATTTTGATATTTGCTGCTGTCAGTACTGGACGCTGACCCAACCCTTGCCAACCCGGTAGCTGCCTCCAGCAGCTGTCCATAAACTCCTGCAGCTCCACGAAATGCTTTGGTTTCGGCAAGAGCACTCGGCTGAAAATGTCTTTGAGTGTGTCGTTGCATGTGTACCTGATGGTCTTCTTGCCGGAACGGAAGCCTGACATGATCAGCTTATCCTTGACGTCAAGATTTGCCTGGCGCAAGTTGGGCAAGGACCACATTGGTGCCTCATTTCTCCAACGGTTCATGAAAGTGTCCTCCGAGCGATTCAGATTGTGCACTTGCTTCTTAAGTTCTCCTCCTTGGTGTTCCAGATCGAAAGCTTACACTTCCGGTAGAGGGCCCCAATCTCTGATGTGCACAAGAACTCTACAACATAATTGGTGCAGCCAGTACGAATGCTCTGTTATGGGCAGCCCAGCCGCAATTTCTACCACCTATATGGTCCATAACACAAGCATATGAGCATTGAAACTTCAGTGCCAGATACATGAATTTAAGTTTCAATGCTGGCATTAAAATTTTAATGCAGGCATTGAAAATAGAATGCATGCATTGAAACTTAAATTCATGCATCGCTAAAGTTTCAATTCACATATGCTTTTGTTATGGATCTGTCGAACTATGTAATCTCCCAAGCACCTATCCACGTGACACGGCAGACTTTTCCGCGAGACTAACTTGGCAGGACTGAACATCTTCTTGATAATTTCCAATTGGGCATGGTAAACTCCCAGGATGGTAAATGGATCCAGACATTTCCTCTTGTGCTCCCGAAGACTCGACAGGGGATCGTCGTGGCGTGAGTTGGCGAACATTGCACGTTACCAGGAGTAGGCCAGGTGTAGTTAAAGGCGTTTTCGGTATTAAAATAATTACACTGCATTGATATACTGTTTATCAATGCATACACTGAATTACCTATTTCAATGCATGCGTTGAAATCAATGTATGCATTGAAAAAACATATTTCACTGCATACATTGATTTTAATGTATGCATTGACAATCAATGCATACATTGAAATACATATTTCTGTGCTGCATTGACATTTTAATGCATACATTGAAAATCAATGCATGCATTGATATATAGCTATGCTGCATCGACATTTGAATGCATGCATTCAAAATTAAATCAATGCATACATTGAAATACACATTTCTGTGCTGCGCGCACATATATATATATATACATATATATATGGATATATATATATATATGCATTGACATTTTAATGCATGAATTGAAAATCAATGCATAAATTGATCGGTGCTGCATTGAAATTTTAATGCATGCATTGAAAATCAATGCATGCATTGAAACACACATTTTTTGCTGCATTAATATTGAAATTTCAATGCATGCATTCACATTTCCAGTGTATTGAAATGTCAATGTATTTCAATGCATGATGCATTGAATTCGAAATTTCAATGCATGCATATGCATTGGAATATATTAATTTCAATGATTGCATTGAAATTTTAATGCATGCATTGACATCGATATCCTGTACACCGGTACGTGTCATATGCACATGCAAACTTTTTTTTTTTTTTTTTTTTTTTTTTTTTTTTTTTTTTTTTTTTTTTTTTTTTTTTGTTGTTGCAATTTGCAACAACTTTCCCTCGCTTACAGCTTTTATATATGCATAAAATGTTTGCAGACAGCTGGTATATTTTTCTACTGATTCCATAAATAGCCTATTTATGTGATTTTTTTTGTGGTACTACTGCGCGATCAATTTAATTGCGCCATGCAAGGCATTCCGGGATCCACAAATTCAAGCTATAGCTAATTTATATATGTATATATACACTACTTGGTCCTCTGCCAACGTACGGAAATTCAGGGAAAAAAAATATCTGTAATGTATTGAAATTTTCTGTTTTAACAGGGGTAAGCGTGAAAAAAACGTCATGAAAGCAGTTTCAGCCATAGAAGAACAGGGCAGCCTTGCAATTTTGGCTCAAGCCTGTGATTTTTATGACATATTTTCCGGAACTGATGTCTTCAAACACACTACAAGTACCAGTGGAAACGAGACTAGCGAAAAGGAAAGTCTTGAACAGGTCCGGAGGCACGAAAACGTTCAGGCAAAATTAAAACAATGAAACAAAAAACTCAATTTAATGAAAAAAGTACTTTCGAAAAATATGACATATTTCGAAAACAGTGCACGCATCCAAGTTCATTACTAGGTAGAACTAAGTAAAAGCGGGAAGAGCAGGGACGGCTACTCTCATCAGGTCATGCTAACCGTTGACACTGGCAACCTTGTAGACGCAGATAGGTAAATATGCGACCTTTTCTTATATCCCTATACACAGTGATGTATAGAAGAATTATATCTCTTTAAGATGTAGTTATATCTGTTTTTATTTATATACTTTTGAGCCGGTTGAAAACGATAATATTACGATTCATAACCGGTACTACTTTTTTAAGCCGTATAATATTATCGTTAGGGGTGACACTGGGAAATGCCTCTCTTTTCCCTTTTTGTTGCTTGCGGCTCTGACAGTCTCCTACATTTTCCGCCATACTGGTTTCCTCTCTTTGTGGAGGAGGAAGATTAGGTTATTTTCAGAGTGCTGTGGAATTGGAAGGATAAATACCCCGGCTTACATTAAATAATATCTTTTGATTAGAACCCACCAAAGTGGAGTCCCAGCCTAGATTTTCATATCCTCCAAATTTCAATTCAGCAAAAAAATAGCCACTCCCCTAAGCAAAGCAAGAAGGAAAGGTAGTGGAGGAGTGTAGGAAACGAGTTGGGGAGGTGTTAGCAGCTTGCATTGCACAAAAACAACAGTGAAATCTTGCACAGAGACCCATAAAGCGGCACGGCAAGACACTCGTTGTGTGTACGATTTTGACACCTCAAACAGTGTGATTGGAGTGTGTAAGGTGCATAGAAAGTGTACTCAGTGGGACAGAAACATTAGGGGGCTCACTAGTGTGATTGTCGATACATTGTCGAGCCGGAGAAGTGCTTAACAAGCACACACAAGGAGAAGGAAAACACCCTCCTATCAATTCTGTCAACACTCCTACACGTATACCTACACATACTCCTCACGAGGAGAATAACGAACAATTACACGCTCTAACTCTTGTTTGTACTGCCACAAACACGTAACACACACAAACGTTGTTGACACGTCAATACGTGCAACGAGGCAGAAGAAAAACAAACAAACAACACACATACAGAATCATATTCCTTTGGCATAAAACCTGTTTAGACAAACAACACCCATCCCACACCAAAGAAGGTAGCCATCTCTCAAAGGGGGGGTAGGCCAGTCTATTAAAACATAGGCAGGGGGAATTGAGTGTAAATTGAAGACAGGGAGGCTAAAAAGGAGTGTGTTTTGGGAACAATTTTTATTTTGTTCACAAACAACGAAACACACACCCCACATCACACTCAAACACTCCAAACCTGTTGTGTGGTGTCACCAAGGTCAGCAAGGACAAGAACTCGGATACCGAGCAGCTCCCAAGACATCAACGACAAGTGTGTGAAGAGTCACCAGCACTCGGTACACACACAGGCATACACACTCTCGTAGACACACAGACGAGACACACACCTCACATCACACCCAAGCACTAACAACGTGTGTGTGGTGTCAAATAGGTCACCAAGAACAAAAAAAAAAAAAAAACTCGGACACCGAGCAACTCACAAGGCATCAGCCGTTGTTGTGTGAAGAGTCAGCAGCACTCGGTACACACAAACACATACACACACGAGAACACTCACAAACACACATCCCATAAGTCAAAAAAGGCAAAGCTTCGGTTGGTTTTTGAGTTGGGAAAGGTTCTTTCACAAAAGGACAATAACAGTGACCTATTTGGCCGAGCCCAGAAAGGATCATTGAAAACCTTTTTGAACGATTCTTGATCGTGTACGCACGAGGGTGGAGTAAGGTTGCTAACCGACTTGTTTGTGAAGCACAAGTGTGGTGTAATTTGTCAGGGTGCACACGTACACATCGTCTGGCTTGGCAGAAGGAAAAGCAAGGCTTCCCCCGACAGAGGGGAAGGGTGAGTCCACCAATTCCTTGACTGTTATTTGTTGATTGTTGTGTTGGGTGTGAGTTGGTTGTCGTGTTGTATAACATCGTGCTTGACACAAGCAGTGACGACACAGCGAACAGAACACACGACAACAAAAAAGACAAACACAACAGCACACTTACACAACACGAGAACATACGACTCCATCTGCTCGTTTCGACCCTTCAGGGGCACATTGAACATGGCGTGGATAGGTTCTAAAACGAGATCATCCATCGCTATAAAACTCGACATGTCTGACGAAGCAGACGGTAACGACACGCCCGCCACAGGCGGCGGTTTTACCACTCCCGCAAGGGGAGGAGGACGAGCACAGGAGGAACCTGTCCTTCGCTCCCCATGGAGAGGGCCCGACAATGGGTTGGTAATTCCGGCTCGTGCAATTCAAACCAAGGTGGTGCTGGACCGATACCGAGGCCCAGCCGAGGGATGGCCAGGCAACCCTCAAGATGACGAGGAACATGGGACAAACCCAAACGACAACTCGATGCATCATTTCCCGAATAATATGTACGAGGAGGCAACTTGGTACAGGTGTATGTTCAAGGAACCCTCGATACAAGGGGCTATTGGACTAATGTATTTGTTCAATACGAGCCTTACTGCAAATGGTACCGCTACCATACATCATGCTATGGACCTCTACAGGGCTCTAGCAACCGTGCATGACTCCTTATTAGACGAAGCGTGGCAGATAAACCACCAAAGGTACCCAGCGCTGCTGAATACCTTATTCGTCGAGAAAAAGGATCTGCAACCCTCTCTCACTTTTCCTTTCACACAGGACCCATATAAAGAACTAGCTACAGACACAAAGTGACCCAACTCGGCAGGGTTGCTGGTGTTTATCTCGGAGATACAAGCTTGGGATATAGTTTCAGCACGAAACCTGAGTGCTGCGGTTGCAATTTGGAATCTCACCCTCACAGAGCACAAGAGCTGGAAGAAACAGCTTCTCCCCTCTGAGGACGATTCAACAGCAGCTGCACAAGCCCGGGACACCCTTAACGAGCTGCTTGATACAATCGAACAGCATCAGTGGACCTGGGTGAGTAGGATGGCAACGAAGTTCAAATACTTCAAGGCCACCATGGTGTTTGAGAAGGCTATTACAGGTGGTAAGGCGGTGGAGAAGAAATCGCTCCCCATCCGGCAGTAAGGCTCTATTGGTGCAACTTCCTCGCTATGTGCGAGTTAGTAGCACAGACCATCAGTGACGTCCTCCGAATTTGCCTAGCGAACGAGGTTCATGTCACATATGGCAATGATGGCAGAGCAACTGTCGTCCCAGAGGGAACGACCTTCATCTTCTTTCACAAGGCGGTAGTTGTCCCGCCCCAGGGAAACCAAGGGGGTGGCGGACACAACCGACCTTCAAACACCACGGAAGAACAAAAGAAAGCAAACGACAAATTGGTCGAACGAGCTCTGACTCGGCTTGACAAGGCCACAACTTTTGACTATGGCAAGTATAACCCGCAAGTCAATATTGATTATGGCGAAGGTATCTTGCTTTTGTTGGGCTATACGTGTCTAGACAGCACGATTGGACAGTTCAGTCTAACCGCTGCAGACACTAAACAGATGTTAGCCAACAAAGCCAGTCGTTAGGCATCCCAAGACTTGTTAACGCACAAATGGCCACAATGGGATGAGGAAGCGGGCCGACTGATTCAAGGGGGATAATTGAAGCCTCCCGGCCGACCTGCTCGAACAATTTGTAAAGGGGGCCAACTGGGGTTTCATGTGCGACCCTGTTATCGTCGCCGACCTGGTGTCGGCAATGGCACAACGTATGTGGGAAGCCGATGTGCCACACAACGAAATCGTGGACCTTCCACAAAAGCTGATCACGCCCCTAGTTCGCGCTGATTTGGCGATGTTACTAGTGGCAGTCCTTAAGGGCATCGCTAGAGCAACGACCACCAAAGGCCGAACAACGGGGGAAAGATACATTCGCAACGTCTTGTCACAGGCACAGGATGCCGACGACCGCGCATTCTCGCTTCAGAGTTTTCGCGTTGACCGATTGGTCGAAGTATCAGCGTGGGATGCAACTTTTGTGAAGAGGATCTTCGGCTCTAAAGCAAACAAGGACGAACGTATGCGGCGGGCAAACATCTTGCTGCAGGCCATGCAGGCTGTGGGATTGTCGTTGCCTGATCATCAGGCCAAGGCAAACGAACCACAGTTCGACATACTGTCCTTCGTCACATCCACGTCATGGGGAGACCACTCTTATACGGGGTCCAGCTCCTATCGGAGATCCCCCTCGAGTTCACCTAACCCATACTGGTCATCGTCGTCGAGCTCATCGAGCTCCTCGAACCCGTATTGGGGCCAGGGGCCGCGACATTCTCCAAACCCATACGCATCTACATCTTCTCCAGCGGCGGGTAGCCCTAACCCATATGCCCAACAATCTACTTCGGGGTTTCATTCTCCACCACCGGTGGGCTTGACATCGCCACCGCATACGTACCAAGCACCGCAGTCCACCATGCCCATGTACTCACCACCACCCATACCACCCCCCATGTTACCTCCCACACCACCGCCGGTTAGCCAGACACAAGGGGCCCCGCCCCCACGTCAGCCGGCGACAAAGAAAAAGAAAACACGTACAATCCCACGGCAAACCAATCAACCTCTCAGCTCATTAGCCATCGACCCTGGTCCGGCTGGATGCCCGTACGGGCTACAGAGGTTAGACGACCTTGGCAACCCGCCAACGGTCAAGTCTAATACTTTGTGTAATTATTTTCACCACGCACTGGCTTTTAGCTGCTTACCAGAACGTCGATTTTGGGTGTGGCCTTGCCTCATGGGAAAGTCGTGTCAACGATGGCACACATTCCCGGGCACCCCACAGCACCCAATAGCGATGAGGCGGTATATGCGCAGATACAAGGCGGGAGAGTCGAAGGTCAAGAGGCCGGAGTATGGCGATTGGGTGCCTTGCCCGAAACAGCAGGCACACATGAACTTGCCATTCCCGGACGTTGATGAACACGGACGGGTCTCTCTGATGCCAAACGGGCACGTGGCGAGTTGGTGCGCCGCCTTCGATGCGGAAGCCGAAATGCTCAAAAGCCAATTCCCGGCGGCCGACAAGTTCGCGGCATACATGCCCGGTCAGGAGACACTCCTGAGCCAGATGGGTAAGCCCACAGCACGCAAACGCAAACGCAAACGCAAACGCAAGCAACGCGTCACATGTGTTGTGCAGGCCAAGGCCAGCCAGCAGGACACAAGTCCTCCAAGAAGCGCAAATTCAAGTCCTAGACAATCAACGGAAAGGACACACCCCGGGGCACGTAAGCGGGTGCGTTTTGCACACCCGTTGGAAACGATAGCCACCGCAGAGGGTGATGGACTAGTTGTCGGGACAGGCGCAGTAATAACAGAAACACTAGTTAATAGGGTGATGGTAACGGAGGCCACACCAACGCCAGGTCAGGTGACACAAGCCGATATTGAGTCACCGACGGCTAGGGTTGCTGTGTCCCCACCCGCACCAGTAGTAGATAAGACAGTAAGAATGGAGGCTACACCAACGCAAGGTCAGGTGACACAAGTCAGTATCGAGTCACCGACGGCTAGGGTTGCTGTGCCCCCTTCTACACCGCAAGTAGATAGTTTTGCGGGGGTCACAGACCCTCGATCACAGTCAACAGTACTGCTACGGCAGGGGTGAGCGCAGAGATAACAGAGGGGCACAACAGTAGTCGTGGCCGTACACCTTCACCTGAGGTGACGACCATCCGCAATAATGTACAGGCGGACCCTCACCCATCTCCACCCGAAGACGATGTCGCACAGGCGGCTAGTGAGGATGATGGTAAAATGGACGGGCTAAGTTGCAGTGTCCGCACAGCGGACACCTGCGTAAGCAAGGCAGGTTCCATCCCAGTCGCCTCACTACAGAAAACAGCCCTTTTTGAGAACAAGGTGATTAACATGAAAGCCAGGGCAAAACAACAAATAGCACCTCAACGGTCTTTGCTCGGTCGTGGTGTTCGACTAGCCCCGGGAACGGTGGCCGGTTCCGATATTAATCACCCGAATATACCGCATATTGACCATGCACTCCATCCACAAACAGACAACATATATACCGCATCACCATTCACAGCACAGAATCCTGTAGTGCTCCCGGGCCCACGGGATGGCTCAAGCGTTGCTCCGGCGGTAGTTAGCCAGATGGGACTAACACCCTTGGTGAACGCGGACAAGCTTGGCGATGCACAACGCCGGATGGCACGCAGGTATGCTGAGATGGAACTGCAACAAGCCCTCATGTCGACAGCCGAACCCCAGGACCTCCCTGCAGCGGAGACAAGGGACATGAGCTACACCCGTCTATTTTGGCGGGAGCTCAACGCCCACCTGGACACCGGACCGCTACCGCGATCGGAGACCCACAATTATCGGTACATCCTGACAGCCATAGACCGCTTCTCGAATTATGTGTTCGCGGTACCAGTGGTGGAAAAGGATGCGGAATCGACATGCGAGGCACTGGTCGACCATGTCTTCCGATACACCGGAGTGCCGAAAAATGTGTACAGCGCGGGGATAGGAGTTTACGAACGAACTCTCCGCTCGGCTGTCCACAGTGTGGGGCTTTAAGTGGAAATACGTAACTGCATATTCACCAGAGAGCAACGGCAAAATCGAGAGGGTCCATAGACCGCTCAAGGCCGCGCTCCAGAAGTATTGTCGCGATAATCAGCACATATGGCATAAGGCCTTACAGTCTTTTGTGTTCTCCATGAACAACACCGCATCGAGGGCATTGGGCGGAAAAGCCATGGGCGCTTCCCCCAATCACCTGGTATACGGGCAGCACTTAAGGATCCCGGAGCTGGTGTTACCAAACCTCCCGGAAGGGGGCTTTTTGGAGCATGATGAGCTGATGGCCTGTCGCCTTCGAGTCATGGCGGAAGCCAGACACTACGTCATGAAGGCGCGGGAGGCCGAAGAGGCTCACAAACAAAACCAGCAGACGCCGAACAAAATCAAGTATGAGTCGGGGGAATACCATAAAGGGGTCTTAGTCTTCCTGTACGTACCCCAGGTAAACGATGAGATCAAAGTTGGATAGTTTGCCACTGGAATGTCCTAAATTTTCCCTTGCTTGTGGTCTAATTTTCCGCAAACTATTGTCGATCTATGTATCTATGTGTCCATGTATCTATGTATGTATCTATATGTATGTGTTTAGGACCATGTGTTTTTTGTCTTGCTATGGGCTCCCAACTTGGTTATAATTAGCGTCAAACTCTTCCCGATGTGGCAAGGCCCTTACACTGTCGTAGAACAAGTAGGTGCTTTGACATACCGAATACAGGCAAAGGGTAAGACGCTAGTAGTACATGTACGGCGGCTGATGCGTTTTAACCCCATGCTGGATCGTAAGGAAACGATGACGGAAGCGGTACAGAAGCTGGAACACAGTTTAAGGCCGCCGCCCAAGCGCCGAGACAAGACGGCCGAGGCGACAGAGGACCCGACACAACCCTTGCCGGCCGAAGCCGAGGGGAACGATCCGAATAATAACGAATTCGAAGCCGACGAAGTCGCGGCTGAACAAGCCGACGCTTCCGAGGGGGACGTTATCGCGCCAGGGCCGACCAACCACCTGCAGTCGGAACAGGAGGAGAAGGTCGAACCGGTGCCGAGACGCCCACCAGCTGAATCAAAGCTGAGGTCGGCCAACGACGTGAAAACCATGCACTGGTACGTCGGAAAGATATACCTTCTTCGGCCATATACCTTCTTCGGCCACCAGTGGCACACGTCGGCGACGATTGCCTCAACGATTTCTTGCTCATGAAAGTGAGAGAATGGGAGCCGCAGACTCGGGTCACGCGCACAAGCAAGGCAATCAAAGCGAGCCGCCTGTACTGCAGTTCTATCGATCACACCAGGACCTCGACGAGCCGGAATTGCGGACTTTTTATCCAGTATACCGCGACTCCAACCAAGTCGAAACGTTCTGGAAAGGCATCACGGACAAGTCCGAAGGCTACACGCCGTGGCAAATACAAGCGTGGCCTAGGATGGTGCTGGGTTACCCATTCGATCTACAGCACGGTCGAATCCCCCTACGGGTGTGGGATGAGATAGTAGCCGAGGGCATAGCGACCCATCTCATCGGGGCACCACCACCAAGCAAATATAAGAAAGCCAGATTAGGGCAGGCAAAGAGGCGCAAGCTAGCCTAGCTCAGCATGCCGTGTGACACCTCACAAGCATAGTTAACGCGGGTAGTATGCGAGATCCAAAGACCAATACTGGGTAGCAACAGTAAGAAACTAGCCATAGGAAAGGGACACGGCTTTGGACTCCATATATGTTAAAATACTACCCAAGTCCATTCTTCTTAGAGATAGCAAAAGAGAGCCTAACATGACATGATACACGGGAAAAGACCCTGCCTTACCCTCCGTGAGGTGCGACGGCCCTGAAGGTAGCTTGACGGGCTAGTAGTTGGTGTTCCACCAGGGGTCGGAATAGCTTCGGGCTAACTATGTTGACGCGCAGCTATGCCCGTCGATGTGGTTGGCATTGCACATTATACCCACCTCCTCTCGAATTGCACACCCGCCTCCCGCGGCAATGGCATGAATGGTGTATGATAAGTTATTCCCCACAGAGTGTCTTAGATATTATGCTCGCTTTTGTTTGCTCTTTGTTTGGATGGAAGGGGCTCTAAGGCACCCGACGGCCCTACGTATACACATAAGCATATCTATACCACTAAGAAATATAACATGTCCCTATTTACATACCGCCGCAAATCGCGCAGTACGGCGAGGGTGGAACACGCGGACAGCAAAGATGACCGGGGCATGGGTGCACCCGCGTTGTCACGCTGTTGACCAGCGTTTGAAAACGAGCAGAGAGTCGAACACCGACACGAGAACAACACACACATAGCACATTGCTCGCTGTGCTTGGGCTGACATACAAATATATATACATACGAACTCACGGACATATACGTGATATAGGCACCTAGCGGTGTATGTTTGGCACCGAACATCTGGTGGAGCAGTATCTGGGATTCCTCCTGGCGTGCATGGCTTCGGTCCTGGTGATACTGATAGTACACCTAGGATTACGGACGATCGCGGGAGAAGGGCAACGGCTCCCTCCATCCGCGCGGGATAGTCCGGCCGGAACGACCCCGGCAGCTAGCCCGGTGGCGGACCGGCGTCGCGAAGCGGAGCAGCTGGACGAACCAGACCCATCTGAGGAAGCGAACTTCAGGTGCTGTCACATACATACCTCACCAGAGGGGACACCCCACATCACAATGACCACTCTGAGCAGTGGCGCAAACAACCTTGCAAGCAAGGGCGCACAGGGAAACGAAACCCTGCAGCGCAACCTTGGCGGTCCCAATACACCGCTCACACCCGCTCAACCTTCAGGTGGCACAACTCAGGCTAGTGTTGTGACCACACCGAAATCCCCACGGGGAAAAGCTGAAGTCGAGTCGGAGATGTTGACGACCCTTATGAAGTCATCGGCTGACGAGGGGGAGGCACCGACTGAGGACAGCAGTACACCTGCATCGCAACACACGGATGAGGACGATCCCGAAGGGCTAAACACCCCTCAACACTCGGGATTTGGATGGATCCCAGAGGAAGACGAGAGCCTATATTATGGCGAAGAATTGAGCCTCACGCGGATGGACGCTAGGGAGGAAGCACGCTTGAGATACTGGAAGAAAATTGGCGATGAGGATAGACTCAAGCCCGACGCTTACAGTGACAAGCTGAACCTGCCCGAAGAGAAGCGGCCCGATGAGCGGCCATGGCCCACGGATCCGGCGTACCAGCATCACCGCTGCCCGCCACCGGAGCCGACGGCACATTGGGGCAGGGACGAAGTATTTCGTACTTTCATGTCTCCAATAACATATTCGGAGTATACGGACCGATCGACCGTCCGATATACGCGTATTCGGAACGGGGCCCGGTACCGCCGCGAACGTGGAGGGTCGTAGTACCCGGAGTGCGTAGGCCATATCGCATCGACACGGAAACGATGTTGAGAGGTATGAACCTACACCTGAACCAAGACCCAGAGCGGGAAAGGGAGGAGTATCAGAAACCGGTACGATACGCGTATGACCCACTGACGAGTAGAGTACACCGGATCTACCCACCTTACCCAGATATCATGGATGCGGAGCGCAGGCTGCGGCTACAATGCCCGGCGCTCGCACACACAACCGACGAACGAACGTTCCCGTTCACACCGTCTAAGGAGCCGTACCGAATACGATTGGTTGGCAACCAGGTTAATTGGGTCCCAGACCCGCACTTGTTCGAGGCAAACCCTCGCAAGATTAACCTACCGCCACCAAAGCCTCCACTCGACGAACGGGGCTTCTCGAACTACCTTGACAAAGCGAGGTACGAGCCCACCGAACAGGACAACGTCCTGAGGGTACAGTATGAAGGGTCAAAAGAAACGCGGGACAGGATGGGGTCCGAGATGCTCTCGGAGATGGCACCTCACGGAAAGAGCGTATGCGTCACCAGAGCGATACGGGCCTCACCGATGTCCAGATCTCGCATACAACAATGACATCGAATTGATATCCTGCGCACAATTACCGCCATGTTTCGGATGGGATGTCCCACACACATGGGAGTCTCGCGACAACCCGTTACCGGGGATCGCTCGGTATAAGTCGATGGACGAGGACCGAATGAGATTTACCAAAACCTTGTTCGAGCAAGCCAAATCGCTGCGAGGATGGGTGGAATTGGAGGACTATCAGCGAAAACACGCCCCCCGGTTCTACGGCATCTGGGAGGATCCGAGATGTCTACTCGAACCACACGAGCTCAGAAAGTTGCAGTGGTCGCAGGAAGATATCAATTCTTACTACAGACTGCTCGAACTTTCGGGTATCCCATTGCCCGAGGAGGTCAAGGCATACCGAGCCTACTACCTTCGGAGCAAACATGACCAACCCTGGGACTTCAGGGTTGAAGAAAATGTACTCGCGGACTATAGGCAGGTCTTAGGCATACCCAAGCCCTATGTAGGCCGCGAGGCATAAGACGACGAATACCTGAGCGTTTCCGAGGTGCGGCTCGGCTACGGCAGCAGTATTACGTACGGTTCCAACACGAGCATCGGCTCGCGTGGCTGCTGACGATATACAGGCAGTTGACGAGGAGCGATGACCCAAACACATCCCGCATCGCCAACCAGTTAGCCGATCCTGACGAGAACGTTCCGAATATCGGGGCCGCGTGAGAGGCTTCGAACAATGGATCGAACGATTCAGGGTACAGGACGCACTGGGTTGGGACAGACTTGTACAAGCCGATGTGTTCCGATGGCACAAAATAACTCAACGGTTGGATTACATCTACCACTATCGACATGAGTGGCCGTACTGGAGACAACAGTATGAATACCAGCTGGGAAAGATCATTGGCCACTTCTCCCCAGTCATGAGGTATATCGCGCCACAGCACTCGGTAGTCGGAGAAGACTTAACCTGGTCAGAGACAAAGGCTGGGAAAGAAAGCCTAGACCGGGACATTGACAATCCAGCGGAGGATCAGCCCGCCTGGAGGTGGCAACCACCATCACCGTCTAGCGAAGAGGAGTTCATGAACTCCCTCGAGCAAGCATGCTTCGACGAATAAGCATAGACGCGTTTTGAGACCCAGCCAATGGGTTGTATATATATTCTTAGACACTTCTACCTTCGCCACATCGAAGTAGATACTTGCCGGGTGGCAATAAGAAAATGTCTGCAGACAACAAAACCAAACAAACAACGCCGAATACGCCAACGGCACCCTTGACACTTGCATAGCGCCCGTTCATCCCTATAATGGACGAGGATGCACGGGGATATTGAACAATTGAGACCAATGCCTCCCTGTATTCTCGGGATCACAGATCCTTCGGACGGATTAGGGCCGAGACATATGCTAGGGACGAGGAACCTTAGAATTGCTCGGAGATCTGCTTCAAATCAGATGCAGACCGCCCAGTAATTTTCGGATCACAGATCCTTAAGACGGCGAAGGGATGGTTTGACTGCGACATGATTAGACCGTTGTACGTCTATGGCAGATCGCCATAGAAGAGGGGGAGGAGATAGTTCAAAATTCAAATTCAAATTTGAACTCGAAAATCTCCAAACTCAAATTTGCATTTTGTAAGCACCGGACGTACAACGGTGATGAAAAGCAAAAACTTAGCGGTCACTCAAGCTACTCAATGGGTTGTCTCCACAGAAGCCGATCACCCATGAGGAAGCAAACCCGGAAAGTGCGCTCTCATTTGCAGATATTTACCAATCTACCCCTATTTACTACGGTTCCCGTATAAGACGGGGAGGGGGGATTGTAGGCGCAGATAGGTAAATATGCGACCTTTTCTTATACCTCTATACACAGTGATGTATAGAAGAGCTATATCTCTTTAAGATGTAGTTATATCTGTTTTTATTTATATACTTTTGAGCAGGTTGAAAACGATGATATTACGATTCATAACCGGTACTACTTTTTTAAGCCGTATAATATTATCGTTAGGGGTGACACTGGGAAATGCCTCTCTTTTCCCTTTTTGTTGCTTGGCTCTGACAGTCTCCTACATTTTCCGCCATACTGGTTTCCTCTCTTTGTGGAGGAGGAAGATTAGGTTATTTTCAGAGTGCTGTGGAATTGGAAGGATAAATACCCCGGCTTACATTAAATAATATCTTTTAATTAGAACCGGCAAAAACCTGGGGAGCAGAAGGAACCCTCCAAAAACAAGCCATCATCCTGTTTAACGTTGTCATCCTAGTTAGTGAACACTAAAAATCAAAATGCAAGGTCAGTGTAATTTCATCATTGAATGAGCTGCTGGCGCACGACCCTTTGTGAGAATGCAGTTTCAATTCTGACAAGCCATGCACTGTGCTCATTTCATGCATGACTGAACGATGCACACTTTGCAGGGACTGACGTTGTCTTCATTTTTCTTCTTCCTACAAAGCGTTACTTTTCTAGGGTGGCTTCCAGCTTCTATTCTTTTTTAGATTAATCTTTCTGTTTGTTTTTAACATCTTGCTGCTTTCGAGATGAACAAAATTAAATGATGTATCTTTAAATCTAAGAAGCAAGGTTTTCTTCAGGAACTATAAAGACACAGACGAAGCATGAGATGGAAAAAGAATGTAAGATTCGAATTCCCAGACTCACATTTTCTGTGTCAGTTGCATGAAATGAAAATATATCATTTTTTTTTGTCTGCAAGAC
>WBZZ01001996.1:35000-61296 GCA_019918135.1 Paulinella micropora
AACCCACTATGTTGGTATTGGTTAGGTCAAGGTTGGCGATTGAAAGGCTATCTGTCGCGATTTCTGACAAGCCGAGTAATGATTTATATTGCGACATTGTTTGTATATTAATTATTTTTAATTTTTTGATTTTTGTTACATTATACTAACAAAAAATATTATTTTGTGTAATATCATTCGTCGGTAAACAATGCCGTCAAAAGAGGCTTCAAAAGAAAACTGGAAGAACGCAGTTCAAGCAAACAGAGCCAATGCTGAACGTAGAAAGGACGAGTGGGCACGTGAAAGGCTTCGTAAAAAAGGAGAATTAAAAGAATCATCAGTGGAAGAACTTATTGAGACAGATGCTGAAGTTGGTGTTGCGAAAGAAATACTTAAAAATCCTGAGATTGAAGATGAATCAAGCGAAAGCGATAGCGAAATTGATATGTCTGAGGTTATTGCAAATCATATTCTTAGAAAGATAAAAAAGAATGATAAAAAGCCCAAAAAGAAAACCACAAAGAAAGCACCACAGCCCAAGAAGCCTGAGAATGACAGCGAAGAAGAAGAAGAAGAAAGTGAGAGTGAAGAAAGCGAAGATTATGAAACAACAGGCGGAAAACAGCGAGGCGGTAAAAAACGAAGCGAAAAAATATCAATTAATGTATATAACAATACACCAAAGAATAAAGAAAAAGTAAGGGAGCAGAAAAGATATTTTTGAAATTCTAAAATATCATGGATCACAAACACACAACTAGTAATATTAATGCACAGGATAAGGATACACAACTAGAAGATACTCCGCGAGGCGAACCAACAGAGGAAGAAAAGACAAAAAAAAAAAAAAAAAAAAAAAAAAAAAAAAAAAAAAAAAAAACTGCCCAAGAATTATTTCGTCAGACTAAGCCAAGAACTAGAGGGACAACAATATGGGCTGATAAGGTATTAGATATGGTTAATATTGATTTAATGGATATGAGTAAGGTTGCTACAAAAAATACAAATTATAATTTTGCCCTTATTTGGATTGATATTCATAGTCGTTATGCTTATGCGATACCTATAAAAAATAATTTTCAACCACCGTTTTAGATGCCCTCAAGAAATTACCAAAGCCTAAAGCATACATATCGGACAATGGTGGGGAGTTTAAAGGTGCTGTTGGTGAGTGGATGAGAAATAATGGTATTGAACAATTTATGGTTGAAGTAGGCGATCATAATTCGTTAGGTATTGTTGATAGATTTGTTAGAACACTAATAAAAAGATTACACGTATTATGGGCTTTTAATCGTAATTTTGACTGGATAAGTTATATTGAAGATGTTGTTTATTATTATAACAAGAAAGAACATTCAGCAATTAAGGCCTCACCGATTGATGTCTTTAAAGGAAATGATATAAGCCAACAACATAGATATGTTGATAAATATTTATTTAGTTTCAAAGAAGGAGACAGAGTTAGAAAATTAAACAAGAAACACATTCTAGAAAAGGGAGGAAAGACATGGAGCAAACATATATTCGTAGTCAAAGCCTGTAAGGGATACCGGATTGTATTAACAAATGATGATGTAGTTCCCCCACGACATTTATTAAAGACAGAGGCAACTGACGAACCTGAAGAGACAGATTTTAATAAAGAACTAAAGTAACTAACTAAAGAAAAACAAACAAAGCATTGACTTAAACGAGAGGAAATAGACCCAGCCAACATCAGAACTTCTTCCAGACAAAGGAAGAAAAAAGAAATAATGAACTTGTAGTCTCACTTCTTTTTGGATTGAGTAATGTTAAATTTGTTATACGTTAGAGCCGCCTTAGTGTAGAACGGACGCTTCTCGTGAATATAGTAGCCCTTCAAAGCAGACCAAGATATAAAAACCCTTATCACCCCATCGTCTCCGAGTGCCACTTGATAATGGTCTTCTTTCTCTTCCCAATACTTTACGGGCTCATCCTCCAACTGTACTCCTAATTTCTCGAAAGGACTCACCATTTTTGCTTTACGCTCAACCTCAGCCTGAGCCGCTGGGTCTTCGTGCGACTGATGCTTGGCGTCAGGGGTGGTAGGAACTTCAGCAGGAACTTCGGTCGGCGTCTCAGTCGGCACTTGAGCATCCGCCTCAGTCTGCTTAGAAGGAGACTTCTTCTTGGGAGGCCTAGCACCTGCCCCACACCAAAAACACACAAAAACATGTGTGGGCAGTGCCTTGAAGCCGTTTTTTTTTGTTTTTCGTAAATAAATAGGAGATAAATAATTTTTTGTTTGAAATAGTCAAATAATAAGTGTGCTTTTATGTTGTTGTGAAATGTGTGTCGTGTTCATTGATGAGAAGTGAGCAGGTAGGCAGACAGCACAGATCACACAACCATTTTTACTCCACTCTCGCTTCATTAACATACAATTTATATTTAATTATCACTTCATCAAATGTATCACCTTTTTCAATCAAATTACGTGCGAAATTTTCCTCTTGGCGAGACATAGGAAATTTATTTTTTTCTAACCACTTTTCCAAAAATGCAATTTCTTTCTTAGTCTCTTTTTTCTTTCTAAGTCTCTGCCTCTTAACTTTTCTCTCCTCTTCCATTCGTCTGTTGTGTTCTTTTAGTTCCTCATCTCTCTCATAAACTGCTTCCAGTCTTGATTCAACATCGTAAAGTTCTCGTTTCAATAATCTTATTTTTTTGGACAAGTTTTTTTCTTAGTTTCCAAATATATTTTGTCAGAAATAATTTTTTTGTTGCTCTTGTCAGAATAATAATCAATCCAATTATTTTCTTCTCTTTCTATTTCTAACTCACTTTCGCTTGAAATTTCATTAGCCTCTTTGCCTAATCAAGAAGAACTGCGAGAAAGTAGGCCAAAGATGCAAAAAACGTAGAAATGTTTCTGTGTTTTCGCATTTTCTCAGAAAAACCATGTGATGACATTGTGCATTGGCGGAGGAAAAAAAACACAACACAAAAAATTTATTTGTTCTCCGTCATGGTGATGTGTGGTGTAATTAGTATGTCGGTAGTGTTGCCTGTCATTGTCGGCGGTTCAACTCTCACCGCTTACCTTCAATTATTTCATACTTTGCTTTGCCCTTTTTTCTCTTTTTTTTTTCTTTTTTGTAAATCCTTTTTTTTTTTTTTTTTTTTTTTTTTTTTTTTTTTTTTTTTTGCTTAATAGCCGTATGGTAATGTTGTAATCTGGTTTTCTTTTAGTGGTTGTATTACTCTTTTTGTGTAAGTAAATGAAAATATCTTTTGTATGTGCTCAGACGAAATTGTTTTAGTCTTTTTGTTTCTCGTTATTTGCTGTTGGTGTGTATGGTTAAATTTCCAGCCTCTGCCACATTCTTTGCTATACACTTTTCACCTTTTGTTTCAAGTAAGTCCTCTAATTCTTCATATGCCTTCTTAGATAGTTCAGTATCTTGTACTTGTAATCCGTTGCTTATAATACTAAACATATTTACTAAGTTCAATTTCTTACAAGTCTCGTAATTCATTGAGAAGCCCTTTAATTTCATTTTCGTAGTTCCGTCATCTAGTATGTAGCCGTAGGATTTAGGACCTGCTCCAACAAATGTGGTTATCTTTCTACTTATCTTTGTCTTTTTATCTATCAATTCGTCTGTCCATTGCCCCAATAAATCTCCTGTCGGTATTGTTGTCTGTCCTTCTTTTTCATATACCGAATAAATAACACTATCTGTGTCGTGGTATAATACTCTATTACCTAATCTTTCCATCATATCATACAATCTCATCTGTGCGTGTGCTGTAGTAAATAGTGCTACACAGATATTTGTATTGTAGGGATCTGATACTTTTTCTGGGTGTAGGTTGTAAGATAGTTCTAGGCATTCTTTGTTTATCGCATTGATTGATACTTCATTTATCTTTTTTGTCGTTTAGTATTTTGTATAGTTCTGCTTCACTCCTTACTATTTTTGTTTGTGTCTTGTTGTTTTGTTGTCCAAATTTTCCCCATAGTGAGTTTAGACAGAGTTTTGCCACAGCCCTTCTACCTTCATTCTTTTCAATCTTGCTTTTATCTAATTGAATTTTCATTTTTTCTTCATAGCCCTTAATGTAGTTGTCTTTGTCTTCTTCTGTTATGACATTTGAAGGATAGCCACTTGATTCCTGTTTCACTCTTAGAAATGTTTTAATATATTCTTTGAATAGTTCAGTTGTCTGCTGACTCCAATGCCATAATTCATAAGTTTTAATAAGTCTGTAGCCTTTTTGTATTGCTTTGTAAATAAGCGGTGTCGCCCATGTGCCTGTCAGTATTCTGTCCTCGCATCAGTGTGCTGACATTTGTCCTGTAAGCCTTCCTTACCACATTTATTACATAGATAATACATCAGCTTTCCTCTATCTTGACATGGAAGGACTGGGCGAATTAGTCCTCTAGGTGGAAGTATTTTTATTTTTGCTATGCCAAATGCTGTTTTATTATTCAACATATCATATGCTTCTTTTCCTCTTATTGCTTTGTGATGTTTCACAGGATAGGGGTCATAGTACATAACCGTCGGATAGAGAGAGCACACATCTATATACTTACCATACTGATACTCGCTCATTGACTTCCAGTATAGAGACAGAGCATTCACTCTTCCACCAAACATAGCATGACGTGGATTGATTGTTTCTTGTTCTCTTAATGTCTCTTCTATTGTGCCCTTGAATTCTTCCTTTGTTCTTATCCTATTCCATTGACAACCCCATATCGTTATTAATTGACTAACTTCAGGATGCTGACAGATTAAAGTTTCTCGTAGTTTAGTTTCCTTGTATAGTTATCCAAATGTTTTATTAACAGACCTTTCTCTATTCAGTTCATTTCCATTAAAGCACTCAGGACAGCCGTGCCAATAACAACCATGGAACTCATATGCCGTTTTTGTGTTCTCGTCATATCCGCCTAAGTAGGCTTTCACACCTTTCGGTAAGTTTAGTATTTTTTCTTTACCATTTAGACCATGTTGAATTTTGGCATTGTCCTTTTTTTCTCTGTATGCTAACCATTCCACACACATACGACTTGTTTTTGCAAATGTATCTGGAAAGTCAGATAGAGGCATAGTAAGGAAAGATAGACTATCTATAAATCTAATCTGTTCCTTTCCATTACCAATTGACATCATCATTATTTTTGAACCTTCATAGATTACAAATGGAGTTATGCCTTTTTCAATCAACCAGTTCAGCACAAATTGACAATCATACCCCCGCGCATTATGTGCTATGAATGCATAACCCTTATGTTTTACACCCAACGCCCACTCGCAGAATTGTTCAATTGTTTTATGAATGATTGGTGTGCTGTCGTTGAAATATTGACTTTCTGAATGATTGATAATATGTATTCCTGTCTCTTGATTTGCTTCAAAATCAAAGAATACATATTTTGTTGATGGTGCGTGTATGACTTTTTTCTTTATCTCACATTGGTGCCATAAAGGTTTTAGTTCTTTGCAGTTCCTACATTTTTCATATTCACATTTGTGTTCTCCTTTGTATGTCTTAGCACACGAGATACATTTTTTCTTTGCATCACACAACTCATTTTGTTTATGATTGTTGAAACATTCATCATTAGGAAACTTTCTATTACACTCATTGCAAGTTTTCCGTTTTGAAATATTATCGTATCCTTTACACCCCTCGGTTAGACATATATTACATTTGAATTCACATGCGTGATTATGTTCGTATCCCTTCATACATTTCTCGCAAAAGTTTCGCTTTGATAAGAATGCTTTCATACTTGTTATTGTGTCGTAATGGTTCATTGTTTTTAGTATGTATATTATATATTGTTTGTCCTTCATCTCTGTCTTATAAACAATTTTGTTTGGATATTGAACAATAACAATGTTGTAGTCAATGTGCTTAGCAAACTCACTAATTTCAGAAAGCCCACATAAATCTTTCATGACACCAGCCTCCTCATGTAGTTTGTTTGCCAGTTCGTCTTGAATTCTGCGTCCTTTTCTGATTTGCTCGTATTTCTTGTGTTCTTCAATCTTTCCTTTCGCTACAACGATTGCCCTTGCCAAACATATGTTGTCATCATTGTTTATTCGTATCAGACCTTTCTTTTTATAAATGTCTGTTTCTGTTATTGCTTTCAATCTTGCTCCTCCTTCTGGCATCCTTACACCCACAAAATTGAAATCAATAAGTTCCATTTTTTCTCCTTCTTCGTCCATATAGTTTTCGTCGTTTGATTGTAGTATAGATTCTAATCTAGTCAGTATATCTTCTAAATTGAAATCTTTTACTTTTATTAATTTTTGGTTTTGCACATTCCAAGTTGAAGGAATAGCACTAATACGTATTTGTATTAAGTCATTGTCTTTGTAAAGTGTTTTAAAGTCTTCAATTATAGATCCAATCATACCGATGATACCCTCTAATGGAAACTTTTTCACTTTTTGAGACATTGATTTACTTAATTTCATTGTATATACAGATTACCCCACAGGTAGTTTGCGTTCAGTGTCAATCCTTATTAGTTTACAGCCATGGAAATCTATTACTTGTGGCTCTACATATTTTCGTTCCCTTTGTTTTCTCTCAGGTTCAGAATAAAACCTTTCAGGGTCAGATAGTGCTCCCCTTGTTGTTGTTATGTCGTAAAACCTACTACCATTTGGCTTTTTTGCATACAACTTGTTTTGCCTTATTTGGAATGTTATATTTGCCTCTGTGAGTTTGTCTTGGTTCCGTGTGTGCCCGCCATAGTCGATAGTGTTCGACATATATTAATTGGAATATGATTTTTCCAAAAAATATTTTTCTTTTATATATAAATATATATATATATATGTATATAAATATTATATTATCTTTAATATGAAATTCATTTTTTTTTCAGGTCTCAATTTGGCCGACAATACTCTGGAGCCTAATAAGGTCTGCCTTGATTTTTTCTCTTTTCTCTTTTGATGTTCTCAGTATGTCTGCCTTGTTTTTTTGATAATACTCTTTTGCTCTCATAAGTGCTTTCTCTTTATTTCTTCTCTGATATTCTCTCATGCGTTCAGCATGCTTTGCCCTTGCATCCTCCGCAGTATATGTAGGTTTTCTACCCATTTATATATAATATAATTTTTATTTATTTAAATAGAAAATAATCAAACTCGCAATAGGGAGGACTTTTTAATTTTTTCAAAAAAGATAACTAAGTTCAGGACACCAAGAAAAACTAAAAAACAGGTATTAATGTCTCTTAGTATTTATTTGGCAAAAGATAGATAAGTTATCTTTTTTTGAGTTTGAGAGAAATTCAAATATAGACTATTTATGGCTTAATGATTGTTATATTGAATTTGGATAAAATTATGTATATTTTTATTGAAATTAATAGTAAGACTAATTTATATAAAAATAGCCTTATTTTATATAAAAAGATAAGTGTCCTATAGTAGTACCTATAGTAGTATCAGAAATAATCTAGACTCGAAATAAATTCACACCGGACACCCAACAACAACATGATCTATATTCTCACACACACTGCCCACCAAGGCAAGAAAACACAGAAATGCAAGAAAACAACACATGTACATGTGCTTACAGTAATAAGCATAATTATAAACTAGATGAACACGTACAGCAGACAACACACGCCTCTCACTAGTCTCACAACACTCCAAAGTAGGTAACAGAACTCACAACCCAGTTTATTATAACCAACACAGAAATAAGTGTTATAAGAAACTCCTACATGAACCAGTAACACAAACAGTACCAACCACTTTCAAAAACAATATCATTGATCACCACATAAAACAAGCGAAATAGCGTACCACAGTACTATCATCACCCTCATCATCATCGTTGTCAAAATATGCATACCGATATCGATCATCAGACACACATTCAAAGCATCACACTCCTACACATCTCTTTGGACAACCGCACAACTAGCCACTCAATAAATAACGTTAGCAGACTTATCAATATACTTGCAGTGCCACCTTCAAGCTCACTCATCATACTTACCATCGTCACACAGTCACTACGCATCAAAATACAGCACACTACCTACCACAAGGAACGCATAAGGAACATGCACTAACTCACTTCACACCACATCCAGATGCATATAAATCCAACCTACAGTGACACCTGACAATAGCAAGCACCCGCCACACCATATAACGGCACTCCCTAGCCAGTCACTACCACTCTCAAACATATTCCCCACTCTATAATAGAATCGATATCACTCGCACGCACTTATGCCCCGACCTCGCGAGCATCCACACACGGTGTCAGTGATAGTTCTCCATACACCCACTTCAATCCGTGTTATAGTACATTATGTCACCACAATTCATGCTCTCATAGGCAACATCTGCCCTACGTATCATCAGTTAAAGTTTCGAGCTGACAACGCGTTCACACAAACAGGTAATACTGCTTTACCTGACCTTCCAATACAATCTGTCTATGTGTGCAGGACCTTTTACCGCGTTCAAACGCGTCCTTAGATTGAATTTGAGCTGTTAAACGGTCTCTTCTTATGCATGTTTGACTATTAGCAAAAATAGCACAAAAAGTGATAACGAAAATAATATTAAAACCATGACAACTAAAACAATAACAAAAGTCATCATATCACAACCGTAACATTCAGCAACCCAACAATTCATCGTTCCAAAAATTCAGATTCTATCTAAATTAGTAATCGGAAACACCTCCTATAGTCAGGGACCCATAACCAACATAAAATCTGTACGTTGTTTGAAATTTTTCCGTAATATAATATCTTTTTGTCCACGTCATTATCAAAACGTCACCTGTGATCATACGATCCAGTCCGACAACTTTGCAATCAGTTCCTGTTCTTTTTTCCGTTTGCAAAATATACAAATCAGTCATTTCACAAGCAATTTCAACCATCCAGCGCAGTTGCTTGCACCACAACTACCGTATCGCCAGTTCTTGTTTTATCACTTGTCTCTTCTCCCAGACCAGCCCGTCCCGTATCATGTTTGCAAGTAACAAAGCTCATACGAAACTACATGGTGGCAAAGGGTGGGTGGGTGGGAATAAAAAAACACTCGACAAGATTGCTCTTCTTGTGTTCGGGGAACTTGCGAAAGTGACGAGAACACTATAAGCGTAAAATCATTTTCTTTTATTTGCGCGACCATGTCGCAACTTATTCTAGATGTTCTCAAACATAATTTCATTTAGTTCAGATTATTTAGAGTGGTTCAAGATGAGTCACTTTCAAGAGTTTCTTAGTCTATTTCAGGCCGGAACGGCTGTATTGCCACAAAAAGTTGCAGTTTATATTGCAAGCATGTACTATCAGCGCTAACGCAACTTTAAGATCATATCATCTTTGAGATCATATCTTTAATAAATATTGTCGAAATATCATCTTTAAGATCATATCATTGCCGAAATTCAGTCACTTGTTATGTTCCGGTCTGAGGTTGCAAAATAGGTGTTGTGTTATGTTTTGCTCACACAAACACTATTTTGCTACCCTCTCCCTCTACCTACCTTCCCCTCCAGGTAAAAGGTAAGAAGGAAAAACAGAGGCAAAAGAAAATAATTTTATTGATCATAACCGATATAGACTCCTTGAAACAGCGAGTTTCTCAATAAAAGAATCACATATGTACACAAACACAGAATCAGATTTCCACCTACCATGCCTCTTCAACAACCTCATTTCCACTCCCGCTCTGGCTGCGGCTGCACAGCCTCCTTTCCGCAAGGAATGGGTACCGTACGGTTGGGGATCCACCCCTATCCTCCTGGAAATGCAGATAATCTCATAGCTGCATTCCATCTCTCCCAGTCACGCATCGCATACGCATATCCTTTCACAGTGTTTTGCGGTCTCGCTGCCCGAACTATGGTTCTACAAAAAAACTTCGAGTCCAGCGAGTAGCTTCGCTTCATCGCCACGTTTTCCTCCATATTTCACAGTACCAGTGTCTGCCCGTAATGAACCTGCGCACACGTAACAATGTTAACATTCGTGCGGCGCTACAAACATATTATTAGTGTTGTGCAGTACAGTCAAACTAAAACATAAAAACATAATACAGTCCAAGCCTTGCTACCTAGTCCATGTCGAAAGTCAAATAGGGCAGCGGTCATAGGCCACGTAGGGCGATTGATTGACATCGGGTGCATGTTCCAACTTGGCTGTAGCGTGTATTCCGCCGGCGGTAAATCAAGTATCTTACAACCATACTTCACTACGTACACCCACCACGTGCGAGCTGGCCAGACAGATAGAATCAACACCGCTGCAGTGTGGGAATTAATCAGATATTCAATTGCACCAGCAATCCGATTAAAGTCAGGCACATACACCTTTCTCCCTTCTCTGATAAATTCAGGTGAGTTGACCATGACATGTTCATAAATATCCCGCCGCATATAAAGGTTAGTCATTTGTAAAGCCTTCGATCGCTATCTGCTTCACAATTCAATTGCCTCGGAATCCAGTTCGAAACTGGTCGAATTTTGTGCGTATTGAAATAGTCCATATCTCCTTGATAATGTTATTATGAACAGTGATAGGCCCGCCACCATTAATTAAGTTCCTCACGGCAGGCAATGAATCTAGATCGAACCTCACGCATTTCTGTTTCATATTTTCACCCAACTCACTTAGCAACGAAATGACACCATGAAGCTCACGCAATGCAGACGAAGTGCCAATTAGAACGCCTGGTAGTGGGATAGTAAGTCTGTCAACCCCATAAACAACACCGGTGGCTAGTTCACTCGTATCCACTCACACAAACATATCTTCCGCAAAGTCAGTTATCGGCCGCTTGCATCTAGCTTCATCACTCAACCAATCAGTCCAAAACTTAATCTCAGCTTTCGAACTCGCATCAATCATCACGTACTCAACCGCACGCGCCCGCGCAGAATTGATGCAGCCATAGAGCGAGCGGGTCCACGCCTGCGCAGGCTCTAAAGCGATAGATAGCGACACTACTCGTCCCTCTCCAGTTCTTCTAACCTAATAAAGTCACCACCATTTACTCTACCCATGAACTCTGCCCACATACGCTGCATGAGTAAACGCTTATAGTCAGGTACCTCATAAGTCATATCCTTCGTATTGATTATCACTCCCAAAAACTTTACGACGAACTCACCCTCACATCGACGCTTTTCATTCAAACCCCATCCTAGGATGTTGCAATTGACCAAGGTTCGTACACAATTTGCAAATTGCTTCATCACCTTCTCTGATGCACTTCATAGAAAGTCATCAAGGTATGCAAGTACAAGTACACCTAGTAAGAATCTTAGGTAAGTTACCATAGGTCTAGTCATTTTGTGGAACCAGAAGGGTGCATTTCTGACATCACATTCGACGTGTAGTATTTCCCCTTATGGAAAAAACCCATGAACTTTTTTGCATTCTCAGACATCCTTAGCGAGTAGTATGCATGCGCAGATGCGAGATCAGTCACAATCATAGAGAAATCCTTCCTCACAACTTTATCAGAAGCTTTCTTCAGTGTCTCCAGTCTAAACTTACCTAGATATCTCTTCTCATTACGGACTGAACTTTAGATTTGAGGGACGACATATTCCTGAGAGAAAATTCTTCCGCAACCACCCATCATATTTTCAAAATGAGAAGCTAGTCGATGAATTTGTGATGAAGAATGTTGCGTTAGGCAACTTCATAGAAGAAGAACCAGAAAGGCTCTGGCTGGTTGAACCGATGCAGGTAGAAATTGATCCTCTTGGAGTGAGGAAGGCAAGGGTATGTACCCAATCTATGAAATCACTACATCTGACGCACCAATTGCCTTCCAGTATCCCAATTGTCGCCTCAGCCTATCGGGCCCTGCCGATGTGCAAGTCCATGGGTTGCCTTTATTCAACCTACTTCCCAACTTCATCATAGTTCCAAGCGCCTGCCCCAGTGTCATACCTTGATATATTTCCAAACTCAGTTGCTGCATACTTACTAAGTTTTCGACAAACTTGATTTTGTACTTAGCTTCCACTATAGTTGGTCGGCCCGGGCAAGACAAGTATGTGTGGTATTTTTGCTTACAAAAATTACACAGCATGCCTTGCCTTTCATCGTACCATACGCAGCGCTTTGGGAACTCACCGAGCGACTGTCTTATCTTTTCCACTGGCTCGTTGATACTGCCATGTTTTATGCACATCAACCCCTCGATCCGGACAATATACTTCAAAAGTTGACATTGCCAGTCAAGTGTCCTATATATCACAATTTTAATACCATCCGGATTGTTAATAGAACTGATATTAACATATAAGTAATTCAAATTTTGAAAAGAAAATTAACGATTTTAATGGAACTTAATACTAAGCTCGAGTCACACGTGCCGGTACATCTTAACCATATACTATCCCACGCCGTTCTTCAGATTACTAATTTGAGTCTGAGATCGAGACCCAATTTACGCTCACTAGTTATATGCTAGCAGTCACTTGGCATACATTAACAAAATAACTTTACCTGCGAGCAGGCATATTGTCCCACAGGCGCGATGGAGACGCGCGAGCGCCAGCGTTGCGAGGATCGCGCGACTCTTCCCTCTCACGTCTTGGGAGTGGGCCCTAAGGAGGCAGATGGCTATATTCTCCGCAGTTGTAGCATCGAAAAGATGACAGATCCTTGCCAGCGCCAGTGTGACCCAGCTTCTTCTTCTTCAGCAGGGGTCCCGCCGGTGTGAAATACTCTTTTACTTCTTCCTAGACTGCAGCATCCAACTTCTTCGCATGTGACTTCGCGATCTTTAGCGCGTCCTCAACACCATACCCAGCGGATCTGGTCTTGAAGTAGTTGACAATCGCCGCAATCAGCACACCTAATTATAAGTCATCAAACTTGGTTTCACCGCCATTATGGGTGGTAAGTAGTGCTAAAATCATTAAACATGCAGCCTTTTCTTCCACAGCCTCTAACATCATTGGTAAGCTAGAGTCAGTAGACAGCTCAGAGCGCTTCTGGTTCTTGGCCATATCCAAAACCGCAGTCAGGATCTGCTCCATCCTGCCAGGATGAGGCCAGCTCGCACCAATGGTTCGATCTTCTGCAAGCTCTGCTCCTCATGGCGCGAACAATAGTCTTGGCCCTGACCAGTCTCGCTCAAGCAACCTACCCCTTACATAAATCACATATGTATGTTGTCACAGATCACAAAGCCACACAGGCAACTCATTACCGTTGTAATCGCAGACTGATCCACCCGCCATCAAAGCTTGCATCAGAGCACCAATCTGCGATGCATCCATCATCACAGGTGAGCCCGTCGTGCCCAAAGTGGTCCCTGCCGCAACGGGTGCAGTGATTCCATGACGGCCTGAAGGGACCAACCCTGTTCCCACAGCTGCCGCAGGGGCCGTACTTGCCACGCCCATGGCTCCTGCCACTGGCGAGGTAATTGGCGGCACAAGCAAGGCTGACCCAGACGAATGCATAGAGGAGGAGGCCTAGGTATCTCCACTGGACGAAGACGAAGAGGACGCACTCGAGGCGCTTGGTGCCCCAGCCAAGAACGACGGTGGGGGACATAGCGCCCTCGGAGATGATACTGCGGAGCCAGTCGTTGGAAGGCCGCCGGTGACTGGGATGATCCCAACAGCTGCACTTGCTGGAATAAAACAACACTCGAAACAAGAATTGTTCTTGTGTTCGAGGAACTTGCGAAAGTGACGAGAACACTATAAGCGTAAAATCATTTTCTTTTATTTGCGCGACCATGTCGCAACTTATTCTAGATGTTCTCAAACATAATTTCATTTAGTTCGGATTATTTAGAGTGGCTCAAGATGAGCCACTTTCAAGAGTTTCTCAGTGTATTTTAGGCAGGAACGGCTGTATTGCCACAAAAGTTGCAGTTTATACTGCAATCATGTACTATCAGCGCTAACGCAACAAATATGTTTGTTGAAATATCATCTTTAAGATCATATCATGGCCGAAACTCAGACACTTGTTATGTTCCGGTCTAAGGTTGCAAAATAGGTGTTGTGTTACACTCTGTACATGTTCACACAAACACTATTTTGCTACCCTCTTCCTATGCTTATATTCCCCTACAGGTTGTTTCCTAATAAGGACGAACCTGGTTTGTGGTTTCTATTGCTATTCTACCACTACCACTGCCTAAATTCTGCCTATTTCTATTCTATCTAGACTCGAAATAAATACACAACGGACACACCCAACAACCATGTTGCATACATAATAATACACACCGATCAACCATATGCAAATGTCACCGCACATATATACAGAGTACAACCGGCATTCCTGGTGTGTCTTCCAGTTGTGCCACACTCAACGAGATAAGCAAAATAAGGTGATAGAATATATTCATAGGTAGGTCCGACCACAGTCAAGACATAACACTCCTGCAACATCTTATTGAACAACCACACACTACCCACACTGAAACGGACTAAATACATAAAGTAGACGAATCAAAACATCCACAGCACTACTTCGAGTTAACTCATCGACTGGTACCATCAATACGTATACCCATAAGGTGTGCAACACACAGAGAAGTGTACTAACTTCTTTCACAACGTTAACACATCCAAATCCACATAACTCAACCCACGGTAGCCCCTGACACTAACAAACATCCACCCAGCTTATAAAGGCACTTCCTATACGATCAGCACCTTTCCAAACCCACTCCCACTCACCACAATAGAATCACACGTACACAACTATATGATTTCAAACTCACACACGCTGCTAGTGGTCATTCATAACACAGACACTTCAATCCCTGTTATAATACATTAAGCTTCTATAATACACACTTTCATAGGTTGCATCTTGGCCACGTGTCAATGGTGGAAACTTATAGTTGAGACTGCGTCAACACAGACATATAGCACTGCTTTATCTGACCCTCCTATGTAATCTGTCTATGTATGCAGGGCCCTTCAAAGTGTTCAGACGTGCAATTAGATTGAGCACGAATTATTAAACCGTCTTTCCTGATGCGTAGCCAGGTATTAGTAAAGTAATACAAATAATAGTAGCGAGGATAACATTGTAATAATAATAGTTAAAATAACAACAACAACAACAACAACAACAACAAAATCATCACACCAAAGCCGTAACGTTACGAAATCGTATTAATTATTGCTTCAAACATTCAAAAATTATCTAAATTAAGAATCGAAACCACCCCCCCCCCCCCCCAGGGTCAGAAAACCACACCCATCATAAAATCTGTACCTTGTTCTAATTTCTTTCATCAATTCCTCTATCCTTATTTTCGACGCATTGCCAGTCGTCATGTATTCCAAACCACCCTCTCCTTTTTTTTTTCTTTCAAAATACATGAATCAGCACCTCTTCCAATGCAAATTCTCATCCCGCGCAGCAACTTGCAACAAACCACTGCCTTATTAGCTCCCACATCTATGTCTCATTTCCTCTCCACAGATCAGCCCATCCCGTGTCACACTTACAAGTAATAAAGTTACACTCCAAAACGTTATTGCTTGGCTAAAGGGTGGGTGGGTGGGAATAAAAAGTTCCGAAAAACAAGAATCTCTCTTCTTGTGTTCAAGGAACTTGCGAAAGTGACGAGAACACTAGGCACATAAAGCCACATATTTTATTACTTGCGCGACACATGTCGCAACTTTTTCTAGTTGTTCTTGTAGCATCCTTTAGTTCCGACGGCTTCAAATGGCTAGAAATACGCTAATTCCAGAAATTTCTAATTTAATTTTAGGCCTGATGGGCCAAATTGGACCAAAACTGGCAATATATATGGCAATCATTCATAGTCAGTCTTACCGTAACAAACATGTTTGTAGAAACGGCATTAAGTGCCGAAATTCAGGTACTTATAATGTTCCGGCTTTGAGGTCACAAAATAGGTGTTGTGTTATACTCTGTTCACACAAACACTATTTTGCTACCCTCTCCCTATGCTTATATTCCCCTCCAGGTCAAAGGTAAGAAGGGTTCCGAAGCATATAGAGTGAGAACAATTTTATTGACTAGAACTTATACAACGTCTTAGTCACAGCAAGCTTCTCAGTAAACGAATCATATATATATATATATATATATATATATATATAGAAACACAGAGTCAGATTTCCATCTGCCATGTCTTTTCAACAGCCTCATTTCTATACCCGCCCTTGCAGCAGCAGTGCAGCCCCCCTTCCGTCAAGAATCATTGAGTGCCGTTACATAATGGCGTGGGGTCCACCCCGATCCTCTGTAGTATAGTGTGGTTGACAGAGCTAGGTGATAGATGACTGGGGCCCACGCGCAACTGTGTCGGCAGCGCCGGAAATAAAGGCGCTTGTGGGTCATGCTTATACATGTGGTTTTCGAACCATAACGTCATCCATACAATTGCACACAAAGGCGACTTCCTATCGCCGCTAATCACAATAGTATCACCTAACCTATGTTGGTCTGTCTTACTCTTCTCGACATAAATAAACAATACCCAATCCCCTTCATACTGCTCCACCCACACATCTTGAACGCATAACGCCACTGCCTCCTCGCAGGAAGCCAAGGAATATAATAATGATCATAGTCAATATTATCTCTCAAATCACACCAGCTGGTAGGATCCATCACGCTAATACAGCGGATTAACATGTAAGTAGGGATAGGAATTTTGCCTACTGGTGGCCGAGCCAACCTAAGCACATACTTCCTAACCTCATGCACCAGCTTGGTGTGAATTGGGTTGGTAACAGAATCAGTCATCGCATATTGACTAGAGATGGCTGACAACTTGTACTTAATGGTGTTCTGAGCGTAACGCATGTGCGAGAGTAGGTAGATGCAGTATGCCGCAACCTGTTCAGGTCTCGCGGGGAACGCAGGTAGGCCCATAGTTGCATTCCACTTTTCCCAATCAAGGATTGCGTATGCGTATCCCCTCGCTGTGTTACGCGGCTTTGCGGCTTGTACAAAGGCTCGACAGAAGACTTCAAGTCTTTCCAATAATTTCTCTTCACCGCCACGGTTGTCCACCATATCTCCTTACATCCCCGCCCTTCTGCAATATACCTACACACGTCATAACATCCTTGTAATGAGGTGATTAATATTACTTATCAACAGCCACAAATAAACACCAAAATATATCGCAAACTATCCATTGCTATCTAGCCCATTTCTGAAGTCGAATAGAGCAGCTGTCATAGACCACTTAGGACGCTTCACGTACATAGGATGTCTACTCTAGGTAGGTTGCAAGGTGTACTCAGCTGGTGGTAGATCAATCACTTTTCTTCCATAGTCCACCACATAGACCCACCACGTGCGCGCCGGCCACACAGGTAGAACTAACACAGCCGCCGCACGCACATTCATTAAATATTCAATCGCACTTGCAATCCTGTTGAAGTCAGGGACATACACCAGTCCACCATCCCTTACATAGTCAGGTGCGTTAGCCATCACCATCTCGTACACATCCCTTCTCATGTAGAGATCTTTCATAGGCAGCGCCTTCGACGCGCCGTCAGCTTCACTATTCAGATACCTTGGGATCCGATTCCAGACTGCCTTGCTATCGTATGCATTCAAAATAGTCCATATTTGTTTGATAATGTCATTGTGAACCGGAATTGGTCCGCCGCCGTTGATTAAGTTCCTCACGGCAGGCAGCTGCAGTGAGTCTAAGTCAAATCTCACACACTTATGTCGCAACTTCTCACCAAACTCACTTAGCAATGAAATGACACCATGTAGCTCTCGTAATGTTGATGGTGTGCCCACTAGGTGGCCCGGTAGCGGGATGGTAAGTTTGTCGCCTCCATAAACGACACCGGTAGCTAGCTCACCTGTATCTACCCGCACAAACATATCTTCCGCATCGTTAACTATCGGTCGCTTACATCTCGACTGATCACCCACCACTCCGCCCAAAATTCAACCTCAGCTTTCGCGCCCGCATCAATTATTACATACTCAGCAGCACGCACCCGCGCTGTTTCATACAGCAATATATATAGAGAGCGGGTCCAAGCCTGTGCCGGCTCCAATGCGATTGATAGCGAGACTATTCTACCTACCTCCCTCTCTAGCTCCTCTAGCTTAATAAAGCCTCCTTCCTTCAGCCTAGCATGGATTTTGGCCCACATATTTTGCATGAGTTCCCGCTTAATATGGTCAGGCACCTCATATGTCATCCCCTTAGTGTTAATCATAATACCTAAAAATTTCACAACAAACTCACCCTCCCATCTGCAGTGCCACTTCTCAGTCAATCCCCATCCAAGGATAGGCAGAAAAAGTCTCACACAACTCGCCAGTTCATTCATCACCTTACCTGGCGCACTCCACAGAAAGTCGTCAAGGAGGCTAGCACTAGTACGCCCAAAAATCTCAAAAACGTAACCATAGGTCGGGTTGATTTGCGAAACCAAAAGGGAGCATTCCTAAGCCATAACATTTGAAGTGTAGTATTTCCCTTTATGGAAAAAGCCCATGAAGTTTCTCGCACTCTCGGACATCCTCAGGGAGTAATATGCAAATGCTAAATCTGTCACAATCATGGAAAAATCCTCTCTTACTACCTTGTATGAATCTCTCTTCAGTGTCTCCAACCTAAACTGGTTGACCGCATTGAACTTGCCTAGATATCTCTTGTCGTGCCATACCCTAGCCTTTTTCACGCCGAGCGGGTTTATCTCCACCTGCATCGGTTCCACCAACCATCTTTCGGGCTCTTCTTCCGCAAACTTACCTAATGCTAAATTTTTGCGCACAAAATCATCAACCAGTTGCTCATTCGCAAAGTATGTTGGATGATAGCGAAATTTTTTTCGTTCAGGAATGTGTTGTCCTTCAGATCTAAAATCGAGCCATACACAATATTAATCCAGGAAATGATAACACTTGAAGTCCCCATCGACTTCAAGAAGCCAAGCTGCCTCCTTAGCATATCAGGCCCGGCTGATGCCTCAGCCCATGGGTTTCCCTTGTTGAGATCGCTTCCTAACTTTATCATAGCCTCAGGCGCCTGCCGCAGTATCATGTCCCGATACAGATCAAGGCTTACCGGCGGTTGTCTGATCAGATTCTCAACGAACTCGATTCTGTCCTTAGCCTCTCCTGTAGTTGGTAGGCCCGGGCAAGACGAATAAGTGTGAAACTTTTGTTTGCAAAAATTGCACACCATGCCTTGCAGTTGATCATACCACACGCAACGTTTCGGGAACTGGCCAAGTGACTGCCTTATCCTCTCCACCGGTTCATTAATACTGCCATATTTCAGGCATATCAGCCCCTCGGTCCGAATAATATACTTCAAGAGTCGAAATCGCCAATCAAGTGTCCTGTATATAAAAAGAATTTAATAATCTCATCCGGACTGTCAGCAGAATTAATATTAATATATAAAATAATTCCAAGTTTGAAATGAAAACGGATTTAATAAACTTAATATCAAGCCACATATAGGTCGGTCAGTCTCGACCATATATCAATTAAAGCGGCTCCTACATTACTGAACCGATACTGAGCCAAATAATATTATCATGGCTTTACCAGACAAGTAGCCACCATGCGCACGTTAGTAATGTTCCTTTACCTGCGAGCGGGCATGTTGTCCCACGGCCGCGACGGGGTCGCGCGGGCTCCACCAACATTGCGGGGGTCACGCATCTCGTCACGGTCACGCTTGGGGAGCGGGCATTTCGGCGACAGATGATCATATTCAACACAGTTGTAGCATCTGAACGATGACAGATCCTTCGCTGCCGATGCTCATCCCAGCTTCTTCCTCTTCAGTAATGGGCCCGCAGGCGTAAAGTACTCCTCCACATCGTCCCAAACTGCGGAGTCGACCCTCTTGGCGTGCGCTTTGGCGATCTTGAGTGCATCCTCCACACCGTAGCCAGCGGAACGAGTCTTGAAGTATTTGACCACGGCCGCAATGAGCACACCAAGGTCCTCGAACTTGGACTCACCACCATTATGAGTAGTAAGTAGCGCCAGTATCATGGAGCAAGACGCCTTCTCCTCAACTGCTTCCAGTATACTTGAGTCGGTAGATAGTTCTGATCTCTTCTGGCTCTTCGCCATGTCAAGTACGGCCGCAAGTATCTGCTCCATCCTGCCAGGGTGAGGCCAGCCAGCACCATCCACCTTCTGCAGACTCTGCTCCTCGTGGCGGGTGCAATAGTCTTGACCAGGGCTGGTCTCGCTAAGACAGCCTCATACACGTACAACACATGTACATCATTAGTCATCACCTTGCCACACAGGCTATCTGTTACCCTTGTAATCACAGACTATAAGACTCACCCCTCCCCCAGCCATGAAAGCTTGCATCAGTGCACCCATCTGAGATGCGTCAATCATCACGGGCGCGTGCACGGTGCTCCCGCCCGCTGCGCCCACACCCGTGGGGACACCGATGTGCCCAGCCGCAGCGGGTGTGGCGACTCCATGATGGCCCGAAGCGACCAACCCTGCTCCCACAACTGCCGGAGCTGGCACACCTGCAACGACCACTCCTCCAGCAACTGGTGAGCTGACTGACGCAGGCACAAGCAACGCCGGTCCAGACGAGTGCAGAGAGGCGGAGGTATCTCCACCTGTTGCCGAAGTCGAAGCGGACGGTACCGAGGTGCTCGGTGCCCCAACCACGAACGATGGTGGAGGACAGGATGCTCTTGGGGAAGATGCAGAGTTTCCAACCGCCGCACTGGCTGCCGCCATGATGGTTGATAACGCATGGGATGACGCCACCGATGTTGCCGCCCTACGCTTTGCTGCTCTTGCTTCCCCAGGGACATCACTTCACATCAGTAGTAGCAAACAATTGGGAATAAAAGTTCCAAAAAAACAAGAATATCTCTTCTTGTGTTCGAGGAACTTGCGAAAGTGACGAGAACACTAGGCACATAAAGCCACATATTTTACTACTTGCGCGACACATGTCGCAACTTTTTCTAGTTGTTCTTGTAGCATCCTTTAGTTCCGATGTCTTCAAATGGCTAGATATACGCTAATTCCAGAAATTCCTAATTTAATTTTAGGCCTGATGGGCCAAATTGGACCAAAACTGGCAATATATATGGCAATCATTCATAGTCAGTCTTACCGTAACAAACATGTTTGTAGAAACTGCATTAAGTGCCGAAATTCAGGCATGTATATTTCCGGCTCTTTTAGTCTGAGGTCGCAAAATAGGTGGCACCGCTCCCTGACACTGGTAAGCCAATCCAAGGGGTCACCGGCGACCGGACCTGGAGCCAGTGTGGGTAAAAATGTATTCCTTTCTTTGTTTCAAGTGAGGCAGCATGGCTGACCCATCGAAACCTACTCCATCGAGTGACGAAATATCATTCGACTTGTAAAAAACATTTGCTAATCTCAATGCAAGGTTACTCTTTGGCAGTGTTGCAAAAATCAAGTCTCGATAAATGTTCAAGTTTGCCAGGGCTATTCATAAAGATGGCGAGATGGCCAGGCTCAGGGAAGAGAACAAGGCCCTACGTGAACGCTTGGCTGCTCTTCCACATGCCAAGTCATCTGGGCACAAGAGAATGGAGGAAGACCTCATTCTTTTTTGCAGGGGAAAGGTTCCAAACCTTGGTGGCCAGCCTTTGCGAGTTTTGGTGAATTGCTTCGAGAAGGTGGCAAAAATCGTTTTTACTGACCAAGGCCAACGCAATGTTGCGCTTGTCAAACTTGTCAATGAGTGGATTAGAAAGACAGTGACAGACAGCACTCCTGTGCAATTGGCTATCCGTGCTGAGCTTATGAAAGCAACACAGAACAACTTCGCTTTCGGGGTTCACGTCTCGTTTCCAATCAAGGAAGAGGCACGCCTTGTCAAGGAGGTTGCAAACACGTAAATGTCCTTTGTAGAGCCACACTGCACTTATCGACGGAAATCGATCAGCACAACAGTCTCCCGTCAGACGAGCTTGCCAGATCGCCTGTAGGTCGTCGGCCATCAGACGATCTGAGGTGCACCAGCTATCACGGGAGCTGTCCCTCACGTGGACGAGATACTCGTGGCCATTGTCGGTGTCAGTCCCATCCTTCGAACGCCGACCGTCGGCGACAGAGGCATCCTCAGGCCTCCGATACCTTCACCATACGGTGAAGCGTAAGTGCTTCCTAGCATTCTCCTCCTACTCTCAATTGATAACATATCGAAATGAGAAATAGAATAGAGAGGTGAGGCACACAACACACGCACACACCACTGCTTCTCACACAGCTTATATGCTATGTCTGTGTCTCCTTCCTTCCTTGTCTGAACACAAACCAGACGTGTGTGCTTCTATTTCCTCACACACAATCTGTTTCTATCCCTCTCCCCCTAAGGGAGAGTCCAGCTAACTAAAACAAAACTTGAAAAAGGTCAACACCTTTTGTTTTAATTTTCGAGGTGTCAAAACCTCAAGACAATCAAAGCGAGAAAAACGTGAGAACTTTAGCTTTTCGTGAACCTCACGAAAAGCAAATGCAAAACCCCGTTCAAGAGTGACTTGTGTTAACAGCTACTCTGACACTTAGTCGTGCATCAACGGTAGAGGGGCAGACCAAGCATAAGAGTCAAGTAACGACAAGCCGGACGACACTTAATGCCACTATGTACTGTGCGGGCCGGCCGTCAATATAAATGAATCAATAACACTCTAGTATCTATCTATGATACAGTCACGGTGTAATTATGAATAATAATAATTATTTTTTTTTACGAACTTAGGTTGGAAATTTTCAACTAATGGACCCGGGTTATTGTGTTGCCAACCGCCGCCGGCGCATGCTGTAATCAAACAGCGAAAAATCATATATATTTAATATTGTACAAGTTAGTAACAAATCATAGTAGAGTAGGAAAATGACTGAAATAGAGCAACTTAGTAAAGCCGAACAAGAATAGGGTAGCACACACAAATGCGACAATAAAGCAACTTGCACTGAGGCAACGCCACCCAAATTCAAGCTTAAGCTCAACAAAAGGGACTTGAAAACACTAATGAGGAAAGGGAAATTTGAGACCAGTGCAGGACCCATAGATGATATAGTCAATGCACTGATATTTATATCACTGGTACTGAGAAGCGTCTTCCCACTCAATCCTACGAGTGGCAAGTATTTTATCAAAACAATGTTGTTGTTGTTGTTGTTGTTGTTGTTGTTCAATGTTGTTTATTTTTGTTGTTGTTTGTGTTGTTGTTGTTGTTCTTGTTGTAGTAGTCACACTTGAAGTTGTTGTTGTTGTTGTTGTTGTTGTTTTTCATGTGTTGTTGTCAGTGTCACGGTTGTTGTTGGTTGTTGTGAAAGTTGTGAAAGTTGTTGTTGTTGTTGTTGTTGTTGTTAGCGGCGGCGTTGTCGTCGTCGTCGTCGTCCTCGTCGTCGTTGTTGTTGTTGTTGTTGTTGTTGTCGTTGTTGTTGTCGTCGTCATTGTTGTTGTTGTTGTTGTTGTTGTTGTCGTTGTTGTTGTTGTTGTTGTTGTTGTTGTCGATTTGATGATGATGACGATGACTAACTGATGATGTTGGTGGGTGTTGATCTTGATGTTTGTGTTGATGCTGATGCTGATGCTGTTGCTGTTGCTGTTGATGTTCATGTTGATGTTGATGTTGATGTTGATGTTGCATGTTGATGTTGATGTTGATGTTGCATAATTTTAGTAATTCTAGTAATTGATGTTGATGTTGATGTTGATGTTGATGGTGTTGGGTATTGATGCTGATGTTGTTGGGTATTGATAATGATATTGATGTTGATGTTGATGGTTATAATGTATATTTTATACCAGCTAGAAGCTTTAATAATAATAATAATAATAATAATATAATAATAATAATAATAATAACTAGAATAATGATAATAATAATAATAATAATAATAATAATAATAATAATAATAATAATAATAATAATAATAATAATAATAATAATATTACATTGACTAGCTCCGAAACTAAACAGCTAGAACAGTGATACACTAGATACAAGGAAAAGTAAGCCAAAGATAGAGGAAGACCCACAGGCTTTCCTACAGTCTACTGCAAGATAGTTTCCTTTATCGAATGCAAGCCTTGCAAACTACTTTCGAGCTGACATAGAATCTTTAATTTGCAGAACAGAAAATGGTTTTTGATGCGCAAGCTTGCAAAATCATCATTTCACAACACAACAACATGACTCCCCTCTCTCCTAGGTATTGATTGTGTATTTAAGACAACAAATCTAGATTGTGTATGTTATTATGTGCACAATGTGCGCGAATAGGCGTAGATTATGCAATGTATAATGTGCGCGAATTAGCTTGAAGATAATATGGTAGGCATGCATATGAGGTGTAGAGGTTATATGCTGTAATGATATATGTGTAATGTGTGTATGTGTGTATTTTTTCCTCACCACCCTGTCTATTTTTCCTCATTGCAAGCGAAAAGACATAGAAAAGCTAGAAAAGATGGGTGTGCACATGGCGATGGGTGGGTGGAAATATTTAAAAACGACCAGAAAATTTGCTCTACCAACTTTTGTGCTAGAGCTAAAAATCAAATGTGAGGGTGAAAGGGTGCCTTTCTCATCTTCAAAAATGTTGGGTGTGCACGTGGCGCCATGGGTGGGTGGAAATATTTAAAAACAACCAGAAAATTTGCTCTACCAACTTTTGTGCTAGAGCTAAAATCAAATGTGAGGGTGAAAGGGTGCCTTTCTAATCTTCAAAAATGTTGGGGCGGGAACAATAGTTACCGCTTATTTTATTGCCGCAAGGTAACTCTTCAGCGTTCACTTTCCAGTCTTCCTTACGGCCCACACACTGATTTTTGTGAAATGTCATATTCTGCGTGGGTCCGCCCTAGAATTTTTCATTTTGGATGACCACCAGGATGAGTTTTGTTACGTTTACTGCACTACAGCAGTTAAACACTGTAAATGTCATCCTTGCATTTTCCCACCCAACATGCTCCTCCCATAAGAAGGGAGTCATTATGGAGAGAGATTTAGTGTCCCTATTAATTTCTCGTTTGCTGTTTTGACATCTTCTGCTTCCTTATTGCTCGAAAACTGTGACGTCCGCTCAGGCGTATTCGTTTCTCAAGTAGGTTACATTGTTACAATCAGTCAAGACAAAAATCGCCATCCAAGAAGATAGAAACGATAATGAAATGCACACCACGGATATAGCGTACGCTTGATGAAAGTGAAAAAAAAATGCCTGTGTCCTTGCGTGTCTTTTACCAGCATGATATACAGCCAGCGTCTCTGTATTTGGTGGATCCTGCTGGGCTGGCTCTGGCTGGGACAAACTGCAGCCCAAAACATAGTACTACCTATCAACGGCTCCGTAGAAAGCAACATCTCAGTCATTGGTCACCCACAGTCATTGATGTAGTCATCGATACAACCCAATTCATTCAGACGATAGATGTACAGGCAAATAGGCAGCCAGGTAGCAAAGAGAAAAAAGAGATAACAGGGTAGGCGGGGTGGGGAGCGACGAGGGATGGGGAGGAGGAGGAAGTTATGAAATATATGCATATGCATTATTATATGCATGCAGGGAACGGAAGTGTGGTATACTACGAATTGCCCATCACTGAGGAGTATGTGTACAAAATTGATGTGGTAGCTTCGGGTACGTTCTTTTTCTGAAGAGTGAGTTAGAAAGAGAATGAGAGAGAGAGCGCGAGTGAGAGAGAGGGAGTGTGTGTGTGAGAGAGAGAGAGAGAGAGAGAGAGAGAGACAGAGAGAGAGAGAGAGAGAGAGAGAGAGAGAGAGAGAGAGAGAGAGAGAGAGAGAGAGAGAGCGAGTGAGAGAGAGGGCGAGTGTGTGTGTGTGTGTGTTGAGAGAGAGAGAGAGAGAGAGGGAGAGAGAGAGAGAGAACGTAACAACAGTAGTAGCAACATAGAGAGAGAGAGAGAGCGAGAGAGAGAGAGAGAGAGAGAGAGAGAGAGAGAGAGAGAGATGAGAAAGATGAGAGAGAGAAAGAGAAAGAGTAGAGAGTAAAACGCAAGAAAAAAAAAAAAAAAGCGACAAAGAAAGAAAGGAATAGAATAGTGAAGAAAGAGGGGAATAGACAGAAAAGGATGAATATGATGTATAAGTATAGTAAGAATACAGAGAGAGAGAGAGAGAGAGAAAGAGATCAAGAGAAATGGAAGAGAAAGAGAAAGAGAAAAGAGAAAGAGAAAGAGGAAGATTATATATATATAGATATATAGATATATATGTATATATATGTATATATATATATATATATATATATATATATATATATATATATATATATATGTATACATATATATATATA